>JAQFYD010002145.1:0-10307 GCA_034694225.1 Bourletiella hortensis
TTTTTTTTGACTGTAATTAAAAGCTTTCATTAAAAAAGCTTATTCATTCTCAGGAATTTGCTGGGAAATGCTTAATTCTATTTAATTTTTATAATTGTAGTTAATTTGTCGCAGTCTAGCGCCCGGGAGTGCCCATCTTTGGTTTTTACCTTTTTCAGCTTCGCGCGCATTTTCACCTATCGTAATTCCTTTTCCTTTTCTTTCCCTTAGATGGATAATCCTGACCTTTATTCTGATGTCTCTTCGGATGCTATTTCTGCCCGGGATTTTCTTTGGCTTGAGACCGTGGAGGAGGTGGACTTCGACATGGAGATAGTTTCTTTGTCGGATGCTTTGGCTTCTTCGCCGTGCTTTTCACCGCCTTCTTCGCCTTATTCCTCCGACGACGAAGATCTCCGGCCTACTTCTCGTCCTCGCCGGTATGTTATGGACAGCGATGAGGATGACGAAGTCACCGAAGCTCCAGATACGTACGAACCCGTTCTGGAGGAGGGGGAAAATTACGTCGTCACTTCTACAGCTATAATTTCCGATGGGGTCCGGTATCCTCATCCTGCAGTCGCCTTGCCTCGTCTTTCTCTGTCTCTACAAGGACTTTTCAGACAATTCACTCACTTTTCAGACAATTTCGAAGTCATCAACCTTACCGTCCGCATCCCTCAGGATCCTGTCCGTCCTTCTGACGCTTCTGCTCCTTGCACCCGCTTTTGCTGGTACTGATGAGGATGATGATTATGTGATCTTCTTGGGCGAATTTGCTCCGTCCTCTCCTCCTCCACCGGCTGAGCCTTCATACGCGGAGGCGATTACCTTGGATTGCGAACGCCCTGGTTTGCATATATCCAGTTTGTATTTCCACTTTAGTACATTTCTGTATACAACATTGGTTATCTAACTACGTATCGAAGGCCTTGTCTAAATGAGTTAGGTTGTGAGACAGCAGAGACTGTTAAAAACTCAGAAGTTGTTAGAGGAACCCATTGAGGGTCCATTTAAGTCGAGATAAACCCCGTTTGTAGACAATTGGTGGCATAAATGTTTCCATTTTCGGGCTGTGGAAAAGCACGATGGGTAGGACACCGAAGTATGGACTGTTGGGCATTAGTTCCCATATGGATCCGTGGTTAACCCTACCGGGTCAATCGATAAATTAGATTGATAGTTTTAAAGCTGCATTACACGTGTAAAGCAAACTGTGTAATCTTTGAATGTTTTATGTGATGTCATATGTTCTAGCGTATTACGGGTTTTCGATCTTCGGCTAGGTTGTATAGACAGTTCGTGGTTGTCGGCGAATTTGCATAAACTGTCGACTGCGGCTGATCGGCTATGCTGCTTTTAATGCCCACGATCGTCGGCCAGGTTGTATCGGAAACCGTGGGCGGTCGACTAATTTCTGCGTTCACATGCCGTCTGTTTTGCCGGTTGCATAATCCCTCCATAAAATGACATAGAAATGCATTGTATTTAGTGTGCTACATACATTGAAAGCTGCCAAGCCAGGTAAGGTAAGTAGTTATTTGTGACCGTCCTCAGAAGCCAGGTACCGAGTATATATTCAATTACATTTAGGCGCCACCTGTCCAGCCCCACCAACGGTAGCAATGGTCCTTCCAAAATATTAACAAACAACTTTTCGCCATTGCTACACAGGGAGACATCTCGTATAAGCACGCACAGGCTTTGCTTGAGCCTGAATCTCCGTAATGGTTAGGAACTACATCGTGTAGAGGTATTTGCGTGCATCTTTCACAGGAAGGAACCATAATTATCTGCAGTGGATGTTCATCATAGCCCTAGTGTTCAAGCCATTACGGGGACTGAACGCAGCAGAACCTTCACTAGAATTCAAATGTTTTTTAGCAGAAATTCTGCACATGCCAGCTTTGAGGGCGTCTAAAGCAGGTGGCGCTGACCAACTCGCATGCCAAAACTTAGGATTGACCGAACAGATCGTTGTGCCACCTGATGGGCGATCATGGTGAGCATTTGTACAGAACATGTGAGAAGCCGACGATTGTTGCCGTCCGCTAACAATATGATCTCCGATGCATTTTCATAGATAGTCTTATAAAAACCAGTGCAGTATGGAAATATGGTAAACTTAAACTTCATCGTGATGGCTTGCTCATGAATTACAAGGTCACCGCAAACCCATGTACCGAATGCACTAAAATTGCTAGAATAGCTTCAGAGTGGACACAACGTGTCATTTAAGAAACATGTTAATGAGAAGTTGTGTTCTTCTTTCATGGAAGATGAGCTGAATGGAATGAAATACAACAGTGCAGGCTGTGATACTTCAAGAGGTGGTGTCATTCGTCGTCAAATTACAATTTGTGATCCATCTTAGGGAAGCCATCAATAGGGTTCGTCTCCTAGGACAACTGAAAGTTGTGCCTGCCAATAATTAACTATGGCAGCCTTGATACTTTGACAAACGAACATTTATTAAGGTAACCAAATGCCCGCAGCTGGGTTTCGTATGCATTATTTTGTCAAACAAGTTCAGAAGATCACGTAGCTTGGGCTGGTTGAAGTTGCGGCAACCAATCTCTAATCCCTGCAATTGCACTGACAGTTCTCGCACGAATAGTCTTTACTGTGAAGGTCCCTGCAAAGCTTCAAACAATCCAGTTTTTGATAGCCACCGCAGTAGTAGCAGGTGCCTGCATTTAGGCGGTAAATCTGGAACGTAGCTTGTTTTGGCAACGGGTCAGCCTTCCTTTCACCCTGAAATATCAAGTGACTTTTAGCCCTCATATGTGGGATTTTCTAAGTTTTCATAAAATTGACTGAAAAACTTACCACTTGGAGAAGTACTGCGAGGAACATGAGAAACATGGCAGATGACGTCAAGAAGATTGAGCGCATTAGGACCGAGGGGTGGGCAGTTGCTTCCCAGCTGTGATCTACGCTGTACCACTAACAACTTGCGAAGATGGTGTTTTGGTTTGGTTGCGACAGGCCGCGAGCCAACGGATCGTCGCTGTGTCCGCTGCTAGAAGTGCTTTAGGGAGAGTGACGACAAAGCTTTGCACTCACCGTTGTATATAACGGTCTAGATGGCCTGAAATGATCCTAATCGTTAGCCCTGGAACAGGTAAGTTTCGTTTCCACAACAACAGCTGAGCAGCTAACAACAGTGTGTTCCTATCGCCCCTCAATAGTCGTGTATTCGTTTCATAATAATGATGAAGGGTGATAAGTTGATTCTTACGAGCAATAATTTTCAATGGTACTGTCCATTTAATCGATATGCGTGGGCATTTTGTCGTACAGAATGAAATAAATTGTTTTGCCCAAGTCATTACTCAGAACAAATTACTCTTGTCAATGCATTAGAGAGCTAGCAAATAATAACCATGACTAAGGACACAACATTTTGTTACTATAGAGTTTTATAACTAACAGCGTCACTAACGTTTGAGCGAATTCAGAAATTTAAATGGGCTCGATGTTAGAACTAACGCTAATGATCGTCGCCGTCTCTGCGGGTAGTGCCAATCTTCTTATCATCTGCATAGGCAGGCACAACCTGTACAGGAGTAATGCTTGTGTCCAAGTCTTTCACACAAGTTTTTGCAATCCAGAGGAAACAATCCGCCACAGTAGAGACACTTTGGTGAATTTCCGGGAAACATTTGGAACTTTGCTCCTGCCGACGGTGCTCCATCAGCCAGATCCAAGTTCATCTGTGAAACCGCATTACTGATTATTTTTGCGCCACACTTACTTTATACTCTTTTACTGAAAACAATTATCAACAAAAAACAAACATTTTCTTACGAATAGAAATATTGCCACCATTGCAATTGACAGGACCAAAAAATACGTTGACTTCACCCTACGCGAGTCTTCAGACATCGTGGAGACGTAGATTTGAACTGTCCAAAACCCAATTAGTAGCTTTTAAAATCCTGTGCAGGTAAGCAGGTTCAGCTTTTGCAGTCACGGAAGCCACAGAGAATTGGTAAGACAATAGTTTCCCAGCATTCCTCATAGCCAAATAGTTTGGATATACGTGCTCATAGGAGGATTCCAATTTCGTTCAAGTGTGACAACAAAATAATAAATTTCATTTAGTGAGTATTTCAGCAAAATAAAGAAACGTATTCTATGACACAAAAGGAATGGCATATTGTGCCCAATTTGCCAGTCGTCATCATCATTTTGACCTTGATCATAGAAAAGATGGAATTGTGACGCTCGTTATGAGAAAGAATTTTGACATCATTGAGGGTAGGAATGTGTCATTTATTTCAAACGCGCAGATTCCATGAAATTTCATGCAGAGGTAAAATGGGCACGTGGGTACCACCTTGTCATTAATTCCGCTTCAAGAGTACCAGAAGTTACACAAAAGATTTTTATTCAGAAATTAATGGCATTACTATCGTGAAATACAATTACTATAACACCTAATAGTTAGACTTGCATTGTTTCGTATCTAGCTACTTGTGTGGAGAATACGCCATTTTGTTTTTGCTTCTCTGCTACTACAATGACCCGCCACAGTCCAGGTACAGCTGCATCCTTGTAACATTGTTAATTAGTTCCGATATACGCCTCATGACATATTACAATGTATTGACCTCAAATAGGGAACTGTCCAATTGCATAACAATTACCACTAAATTATTAGAAATAGCTTTGCGTTCAGAATCTACAGGCAGACTCTGCCTTGGAACTTCTATTTACAAGTAGGAAGCGTGTACTCTAATAACTTTTCTAGTTGTTCGGTTAGAGTTCACTAAAATTCATTACTATATTACGGTAGTTAATTTACATTCATTCGAAATAATAGTCTTAGGCATTAATATTAATTCAGCCCAACAATGGGGACTGTAATTCGATTACGTTCGTACAGTCAAACATTACGTTTAGTTACTCAAAGTGACAACGGGATAGCATAAGGACAATAATAAAGACATGTAGCAAATACGGGAATGATTTGTGGGAAGAGACAAGATATAGTTTCAACTGTTGCTTATTTGTAGAGGGAATTTTTGTTATTATTGGTGTCCCTGACAGGTATTATTACACTTCCAGCTGAAGTAGTTTGAGGATGATGATGGTGATGCTGTTCGGTCCTGAAGCTTGCAGGTGATCCCACACGTCTGCCATTTGGATACATGACTTCTGACTCCTTGTAACGGCTCTTGGTCCTTGTCGTAGTTTCCGATGATTCAACTTTACCTGCAGGTTGTCCATCCAAGCCTCGAAGAGTCTTTCGAGAGAATTTTGTAGTTGTGTCACTGGTGATACGAGGACTATTGTATTCATTCTCTGGAGTGCTTGAACTCATGCGGTAAGTTTCGCTGTAATCATCCGACATGGGAGAATTAGCTCCACCTAATGCCCTTGGCGAGTTCAGAGGTCTAGCTACCAGGCGGGTCTCATTTCCAAAAGTACGGACAGGTGATCCTCCATACGTGGGTGTAATAGAACGTGCAGGGGAGCTGGCCTTTGATCCTTTTGAAAATGGGTCATAGTAATCTGGTGAATTTTTCCTCACATTGTCCAAAAACGTACGTTTGGACCGAGAAACGTTATTAGATGAAATTGTCTCCTGTCTCGTGCCGTAAACATTGTTGCTCGTATCCGAAGTGTAATTGCGGGTGTAGTTGCTGCTACTCAAATTGTTCACATCACGAACACTTCGGCTCATGTTAGTGATCAGTCTGGGACTGAGCAAATCTGGAGAGTCTGCCAAATGAGGGTTAGACTGATAGCTATGATGGGATTTGTGATCAGGTCTCAATTGTGCATTTTGCGAGGGGTAATATGGCTTTTCTTTTCCCAAACTACGCGGTGTGAAGCTGAGACTTCTGTTCAAACTAGAAAATTTACGACTATCTTCTCGCTGAGTAGTATTGTTGAAGCTGTTGGAGATGGACACGTTTATATCATCGGTTCCAAAGCGAAGTTCCTTCCCTCGTTTTCCTTCAGGAGTTTCGCTCCTTCTATTATCCACTTGTTGCTTGGTCATCAGTGACCCCTCTTCATCTCCAAAGTAGAAGCGCCGTCTTGGCAACGTCTGAGCCCGAGAAACAGCATTGCTGTCAGATGGATCTTCAACAGCTCCAGTGTATTCAATTCCCTTCAATCTGCTCATCATGCTTGTTGGAGCTCCAAGAACATATTTAGGATGAAATTGCTTCTGTGACGGTCCCTCATATGTAAATTGCTTCTGACGCCTTTCAACTGTCTTTCTTTGCGTGACATCTGCCTCACCATTTTCATACAGAGTCGTTTGTGCTGGATTGTTCGTTTCGTTCGTCCTGTAGAAATCAGTATGCTTCGTCACATAGCTAGAACTTCCGATGTTCCCAGTTTCTATGTCATCGCGGGTCAAAGGTCTTCCGCTGGCGGGACCCGTGTAGCCAAAGCTCTTCTCTCGTCTTTCGTAACCCTTCCTCTCCCCAATGTCATTGTTTTTGTCCTGCAAAAAGATCAGTCACATTATTATTAATTTATGCAAGTTTTTCTATTACTCACCGGCACATCAAGCTACACACGGAGTTACACATCTTAACACCCTCGTAGGAAGAGATTCTGCCTCAATGACACTTCTGCGAATGCTGAATATAAAAATTTTGCTCCTACCACGCCCTCTCCTTTTTTCATATGAGCTTGTAATTTGACCAAGGCATCTGGTGCACATGTCGCTACCATTGAAATTCATAGGGCAGAAAGAAGTATGTACAGCCAAAGGCAATTTTTTTGCAGCTTAACATGATCATTTTTCGTACCCAAAAATGGTGTGCAGTGTAGACAGGCGAGAGTGCGGCGGTTTCGTGCAGCTATAGACAAATATTGTTTTCTTGTTGGGCTGGTCAAGTTTAACGTCGCAAGTTTACATTGAAATAAATTCTGTTTCTGCAGCTAGTCTGACTAGGATGACAATTCTTTTATGACAACTCACTCATCATCACTTTTCTGCAACCAATCCTCCATCTTGGACTTGCAAAATCAATGCCAGCTGACATTTTCTTTCAGCTCAAGAGCAGGATAGTTAATTATCACTAAAGATAAGTCAAATCCATTATTCCGCTTCAATATTTACTGCTACCTACAATTGGGAGAAGACTGGACACGTTTAAAAATTAGACGAACGTAAGCCCGCAGTCACTAGCCCTAAAAGCGCCACGAATTCGCAACCCGTCACGCGTCCAAGGCGACCACGTTAGGTTCTTCTATAGGTTATCACGGGAAGCCAACTGGCTGCTATAACTCTGCACGGATTTTGGCACAAGAATTTGGGTTTCACGGTGGCAATAGTGTACGTGGTAGCTTTACGAAATCACATTGGTTAGCCTACTTCGGACACTGTTTCTATTTTTCTCGCCGCAAAACCAATTATACTTTGCAAGTTAAAAAGGATTGGTTAAGTTGAAAAAAAATAAGAAACGATTAATCAACTAATGACACACCAGCCTGAAATGTATGGAGGAAACTTATAATTATAAGATTGTAAATGGTAACAATGATAATTATACTGACCAGGAGTGCGTCAGGGAAGTCGTTCGTGTTGTACTTGCGTGGATGGTTCATGATGCCGGCTTGGTGGACGGTGGCCGTATGATGATCAGGACTATTGGGTTGCTTCATGTCCGGTGAATTTCGTCGGCGGGATCGTGGAGGCGGTGTTGGTGTCGGCTCCTCATCCCACGGACTCCCAGATTTGGTCACAGAGACTCGCCCAAGCTGTGAGTTCAGGGAACGGATGACGTCTTCATGCCGATTCCTCAGATCCTTTCATAACCAATTAGGAAATTTTATTTTCCCTTTGCCCAATAATCATCCCAACCTCATTAGCATATGCAGTGTGGGCTTCCTTCAAATAATGCTCGTACACACACTCCATCATCCTCTCCGCTTTTATACTGTCTCTGATACCATACAATACATAACTGCATTATCATCCTCATCATCATCATATATCTTCTGTTGTCCCCTTACCCTGACCTACACAGGCAGAATTTCCTTGTTTAAAAATCGATCTAAATTCTCTCTCGACTCACAGGCCTGTTATTTCTGCATGAATATAAGACAGGATGGTCATCATAAATATACGAGCAGGCATACCTACATGGACTGATGAGCTTCTCCTGTGCCGGCTTGAGTACCATATGCGCTGGATTTCAATTATTACAACTTTCAAAATAATTATTCTGCTCAAGTGAACATGTTTGAGGATACTGAGGTTATTCAATATAATAATAATAATCATAATAATTCTCTATGGGCCGCCTACACAACCCGAGTCCTTTCCAAGGGCAAGGTTCATAGCCCTGCCATAAAACTTTTTCCTCATATGACAATAGTTTCACGAAAAGAATCAGTTTTATGCATCAATATCAACTCAAATTACTGCCATAAATCTCTCCAGGCACCTCTAAAAAGTTAGCCAAGAATATTTGACTGGTTTGTGCAATACCACGTAGCCATCATCGGCAGGAGCCTCGAGTCATTTTACTTTGCATTAGGCTTAGAATTCTAAAATAACTATCTTTTTCACAGAGAAATTTAAATAGATTAGTACGGATTAGCTCATATGATTACGGTAGTGCCATAGAAATAAATAAGATACAGGGAAATACTATGAAGCACTACCATAAATACCATTAGACCAGAGTCTATAGCTTATAGAGAGTTAATGAGAGTTAGCGCTTACGGATTGAGCGTCTTTTGGAGGAAGTGGACTAGACCGAGGAGGTGAGTCACTGAATGTGATACGTTTCGTGCTTGATTCATTAGTAGTCTTATTTGCAGCTGATTTAGAGCCTTTCATACTGGAATGTGTGGGTCCCACGGGGTTATTATTAGCACTGCCGGGCATGGGTGGCGGTGGCGGAGGCGGGGGCGGCGGCGGTGGGGAATGAAGCGGTGAACTTCGCGAGGTCATTGTAACGTGAATCCCGTTCGGGGTTAAACGCTGCGGAGACCTTGGGGACACTTCGGAGCTTAGTGAGCTACTGGAACTGCCAAAATGCGAATTGAGCCAACGGTTTGTCTCATTCTTTCTTGTGTACTCCTCGTGATCAATGTCTAACGGTTTATTCGTTAGAACATCCGGACGAACGGTGGGGGGTTGATTTAACTTATTAGTCACTGCAAATAACTGTTCTGATTTGGGTAGTTTACGAATTCTCTCTGACACTGAGTCCCACAAGTCGTCGTCACCATGCTGTTCCTTAATGACGTTTTCTGAAACTATGTGTCCGCCGTCTCCGACCTGTTTGTCACAAAAATTCTTCAACATTCACACTCAGAAACACACACACAGCAAACAAAAAAGTACGAACGACACATGCAGAAAATAGCTCACTAAGTTCTTTACACCTGCACGTGTAACAAAAGAGCAAAGGAAGGAGAAGTATGAACCAACCAAAACCCAAAAATCTACGGCGTAAAGAAATAAAATAATGTACAACAGGCACACACACCACAGAGAAGTGAAACAATGAAAAAGTTTGGGACTACGCAAACATCACCATGATCCTCATCAACATCACTACCACTACTGATTGTTCTGCTGCTGGACAGATCAAGTTGAAGACACATAATTAGATGTACAACAGCAGGTGGACACTCTGTTCGTTCGTATTGCAGAGCCAACATTATAGCCACAAATTTGCAATTATTATATACATAAATACATATACAAATAAATATTATGATTACATCGCTTAAATTACACGCACAACCAGTTTTAGCTACCATTCATTTTCTCTTCTCTCATTCAGAAGAATTAAATTATGCTCAAGCCAAATTTGACTCGTTTGCCCGCCAGGAGGGGAGGCTCTTTTGGTAATTTGACCCTTCAATCTAAAGGAGCATAGACCACTGTACAGGTATATAGAATACTTTAGAAGAGGATCTGATAGCGGAGAAGATAGATGGATTCCAAATCACACAAATCACTGCCCAAAGTCATTCTGTTGACTGGTTAAGCACTTAGGCACAGCAAGTATAGAGACATTATTGTTACACATACAGCAAACGACATAAGCAAAATCTACGTAATAGTAACAAACAGTAGTAATAAAAACCACCATTTAGCAAACTAGTTTCTAGTATAAGGATAAATTTACCTTTACTCCGTGGGATGGTTTACCACCCTTGGGTACAGCCACATACTCAATCAAGTCTTCATTCTTTGCATGGCTATAGTCCTGGATACCCTCTCGGTTTTCAATGTGTTCAAACTCATCCGAATCCGAGTCTGGAATATCTTCGTTGTGGAATTCCTCGTGTTCATGCCGCTTTGTGATCTCTGTCACTACATTCCCATTCTCTTT
>JAQFYD010002146.1:0-10304 GCA_034694225.1 Bourletiella hortensis
ACACGTAGTAACGGGCACTAAAATTTCAACCAAACATCGAATTGCTCGGAACCCTTAAGGCCTAATATTTGGCAAAACTTCAGTGAGGTAGACTTTGATCTCGCATTGATTTTGCAACAATTTGCTTCAAAATCGGTGCATTGGCTGAAATGGAATGGCCGAAAGAAGGAAAAACAGGTGTGAGTAAGTGCATAAGAGGTTGTATTTTTTAGGCAATTTCATTGCTCAGGGCGCAACCCCCAAAAACCTATGTACATCATCGTCAAACTTATCATCATCATTATTGTAGTGAACTTTATGGCCGTACAGTAGCAACTTGCTCATTTTGTAGGATGATTTCCTCCTCATTATTAATTATTTGAAATCGCACCTTTATGATGGTAACTGGTACAGTGGCAGGGAAATAATATGACCTTCCAGGATAGTCACTCATGTCAGCACTGCTACCATGCTAACTTCTCTGACTGACTGCATTAAATCATTTTTACTCCGTTGGATCATCTGTGAAAAGCTGTTGTTGCTGCCACTGCTGGTTCATGCGGCAGCAGTACCAGTATATGAACTTTCAATGATGGCTCCAGAAGGAAATGCAACGGAATAATTATTATGAATACAAACTTTAGACGAGAACACTGTCACCGTCTTCTCTGTGTTCTTCCTCATTGTCTGTGGCCATTTTGAAAGTTTTTGTACAAAGTATTGAAACGTATTACAAATTCTGAAGAATGTCAAAGAAGAAGCAGGATAGCAGTTAAAACTGCACATTTAGTAGCGTGTAGCTTCTTTAAGACTGGCTTTCATCTGGTAACTCATTTATAATGAGAATGGTAATAGAGGCGGGGATGATGAAGGAAGACATTTGGCCTGCCCAGCATAAGCTCTGTTTCTACAGGCTGCCATGTTTTCGCTATCATCCAGACTCCATGGAGCCACGTATGTATCCACCAACGACAACAATAACAGCTATTCTATTTGTAACACCATCGCAGTAATACAGTAAGAGCATCGCAAATATTAATTCATACTATTACAGCAATACACAGTTGCGAGCAGCAGATAAAAAACGGAACTCAAATAATGACAAACAAATTGCGTCAAGTATATTAGAGGAGTGGCAGCTATTTCATTGAGACTCAATCATGCAGCAGCCTTCTGATGCGAAACTACTACCGCTTATTACTACTCCACACGAAACTTCTTGCTCTATTGTACTTGTTCGGATCTCTAAGTGGCTGTCATTGTTGTTATGCTTGTTGTACTACCACTCGTTTCTATTTCCAGCCCCCAAGGGCAATAAGCGGCAGCTGAATGTCTTCAAGCAAGCTTTGCGAAAATTCCGATGAAGCACCGGGAAGAAACTGCTCAAGAGTAAGTGGACAAGCAGACAACAGTTTGCATCTACTACAGGTCTATCATAGGGGCTTCGGCAATAATGAGCGTTGCACAGGCAAAATCATTAGTCTCATATGAAGCCATCATTCTCCATCAGAGTGAACAGGAGTTCAATATGTATCTTTATTATACCATTGTCAATGTCTGTTGGTTACTAATCACTGCCTCAGGTGAAGAAGATGGCACATGTCCAATAGTATGATGCTTTGTTGTAGGAGAAACTATAAAGCATTGAGTGCTAATGAAGAGCTCGGGAGACATTAAGACTTACTGGGTCGGTGCACAATCAGCAGGACGAGATGCTGGTAGTTGTAGTGCCAGCAATACGTAATGCAAGTGATGTAAATATTTCATCCCACGTGTCACCACTGACAACCTTACATGCATATTACTCGCTCAGAATTTCGTAATTTTGAGTAAAGAAACGTAGGTATGCTACGTTGAAACTTCTACGCAGTATTACTTGTAACCCTGAAGCAATTCGACTTGCTAATTTTAAAGGACTGATCGTAACCGCCGCGGAAAATATTAATAAATATTTGTGGCTCATTCAGATGGACGACATAACAAACAAATTAGAGCAATTATGTCATGATTGTAAACTTTTATGCTTTTCAATGTCACCTATTGTCTTCCGAAGGTGTATTGTTATTATTATTGACAATGTTGTACAAAAGATTCCCGTTACCCTTGAGTCCATTCTACAAAAAAAGCCAGCTCAACTTCGTCCGGGTTTTGTACGCTATTCTGTAGCGTCCGAAATTTAATTCCACGTATCCCTTGGATACAATAACTGGCTCCTTTTGTTGACGTGGAGCTGATGGTAGTAGTGAATTCTGAGTCTTCACTTTGCCTTCTCGGCTTTACACACTTTGAAGGCACTTTTGCACTCTTTCTGTTCGTCCTCCATGGTTTTATCATGGATTGTTTTCTACTCATGTGGTGCGGAGCTTGCGTTCCCCTCATGATGAGCACAACTGCATGGGCCAAAACTGAATGAGAAACGAGGACAAGTACGGTATCACTTGTGCCCTTATCGTCGTCAGAGACTGTCCCTGTTGGTAAATAAGAGCTATATAATGACATGTATGACTGGCCCATTTAGACGATGGACCCATTTTGCCGAAGCTGACGATCTCTTGTTCTTGTTTTTGAGAGCTGGAGGTAATGGGAGTGGAGTAACTACAGCGAGACCAGAAAGCATAAAAATTTTGTTCCCATTTGTTTCCCACTCATAATCCCCAAGGGTTGGAACACACCCGAACCCAGACTGCCATGACAGGGTCAGTAGAAATGGGTTGTTCACTGCTACAGGAACAGGCGAACCTTACTCAATCTCCTGCTGCCGTACTTGAAGTTACTTTGTGGACTACAAGAACTTGTTGTAATCATGATGATCCCCTCGTATACAAAGAACTCTGTGGAAGCATGATCGTCATAGTCCCACTGTATACAGCTTATACTTGTCTCACTTATATCTCTCGCTTATACATGTCATCCTGCACTGGAATGAGACAAAGACTGAGAGAACGAGAAAAGGAGGGAAAGTAGAATGAGTTAGTGTTGGCTGTGGACTGCAAACATCTGCCGGAAGCACTAAGTTAATACCATACTACAGGCTTTCATTGGTTTGATCATAACATGCTTCTGTATAAGACGTTATAGTTTCCATGTAATCCATCCAATGCACAAACATTTGCATGTTAAATGAATGCGAGCGAACAAGTCGTGAAATGAAAGAGCTTTAGTATTGAGGGAGAGCATATCAGCAGGGGTGAAAGTTTACAACAGAAAAATCTGAACTTGTAAAAGCCGCAGAGTTTAATGCTGGGAAATGTTAGTAGCCATGTGATTTATAATTCTGTCCGCAAGTGAGTTGATATGAGAGGGGAAGAGCAAGAGGCAGAGACAAGTTGTGACAAAGCTGTTCAGCACAGTTACATAAGAAGTGGTGAGTCGCGGACGGCGGCCCATGTCACAACTGGGCTTCATGCATAATAAAATAACCAAGTGATTTACAACTTTGGTAGACAAATCCGTGAAACAACTTGTTTACGTCCCTCTTTCCAGTCTTGAGAAACCTGCGACCCAACCTGTATAGCTAGGCCTTCGTCTAACCTGAAAAAACAAGTGGCAGTAGCTTCATACATTGTTTCGACATCCGAATTTTTAGAGCTCCCACTACTACCACTACTCATTTTGTCATGAAATATGTCACGCAATGCATTTTATGACACACCGTGTAAACCACCAAATGAGGGTAAAATTTGTGAAATTATGACTATATTCATCCGCTTCTCCTTCCTCCATATGAAACTCACATATGGGTCAAAGTAATGAGATGTTTATGATGATCATGCTTTCATAATCAGCTGAGTTGGACAGCATGAATATTCCATTACAAATTCAGTACTTAGATGGACTTTATACTCATAACTTTAACCACATGCTGCAGGTCAATCTCATCTCCCTCCTGTACTGAGCTTAAGCCTCACTCGCCGCTCAAATTTGGCAATCCTGCTACACGCGAATTTCTGTGGTTCATGTTAGGGTGGAGGTGCTAACTTTCTCCTTGCTGTCCTTGTATCCCATTCCCTGCCAATACAATTATTCCATTCATGGTAATTCCAACGTATACATGTTGCCAATGTATATATGATGACCATAACCATCAAGGATGAAACTCCATCATACGCAGGTAGTACCCCCCAAAGCTGCATCAATAGTGGGAGATAGTAGTAGCTATAGTAGCTCAGATCATCATGACAGCGCTAAGTTCCCTGTCCACAAGCACACGCTACTGCAAATTGACACTTGCGGGAGCTGTAATGTGAGTGAAACCGAATACTGTTAACAGTAATAAATGACTCCGACAGTGTGCCGATGATAATGATAATTGCTTAATTTTTACGCATGCAAAGTCGTGGGAATGAATTCAATTGAGAATAATCACTACCAAATAAGACATTTTGGATATTGATGCAACTACAAAATGAATTCTATAGGAAATTCTGGGAAATAATTAATGCTAAATATGGAGCTGCATCTTCTTTTTCTTGTTGGCCCAAATAGTTGTGCGTGGCTCAGTTTTTTACTGTAACCAGTAACAAGTTTTAAATTTTGTTTACAGAATGTTGGTGTTAACAAAATCTTGGGAAGATACGATCGCCCACTGAGTAATAAAGATGCTGAAAGGTGGTTAAAGAAGGCCGAAAAAGGAGCGTACGAGGATAAAGTCATGACAGACCCTCCAGTGAAACCAAGGGGTGGGGATATTTTTCTGTACCGGTGCCGTGAAATTGATGCGATAAAGGATAACGATTTCCTTTGTGACCAATACACGGGTTTTGAAATGACCGGCAGCAACAGCACCAGTAAAACTAGTGTCTACAAAAGGTACTACAAGCTGTTAGATGACACAGGAGAACCACTGCCTTTCAGCAAACACGTCCTGGAGTTAGCAGCAAACAGAAGTAAACCAAAGAAAATGGTCATTATTCATTACATGGGAGATGAGTCCGTGTAAGTTGCATGCACCCACAAGTTCAGCGTCATAAAATTTACACGCAGAATTTTGACCTGGCCATTGTCTTTTCAGGTGGCAACCGAGGGTGCATGGGAATAGTAAGAAGGGTAAAGAGTACACACGGACTACAAAGGAGTGTAGAGAGAATACACGAAAAGTACTAAAGCTAACTGGCAATAAGGCAAGGAAAACCTATTATGATATACTAGGCCAGCGAACAAAAAGGGATGATTGGACGGAAAGAGAGAAAGTCGTAGGTCCTCGTGATTTGGTTCAAATAGAGAACGAAAAAAAGAAACTTGATAGTGAGCGCAGGTTGCTAAAATGTGAGATATTCAGTTGTGTTGAGATGAGTAGGAATGAAACATTGGGTACGTTTATAAGGCGCCTGGTTTTGGTTCCATATGAGCTGATAGTCATAGCTGACACCGAAGCCCTTAGACTAGGTAATAATCTTCTAGATTCCGCCATGAAAGACCCTGAAACAGTGCAGTTAGTCACATACGATACAACTTACAAGTTGGGCAATGCATACGTTAGCACTATTGTTATGCGTAATACGTACCTTAAAGGGGACCCAATTTTTGGCTTAATATATGCAATGCACGAGCGAAGGCTAGGCAAGGTACACAAAGAAATTTGGGCCGTTGCAAAACAACTTGTACCCAAGCTGCAAGCTATTGAAAAAAATGTGCCAATAGCCGTTGATCGTGAAAGGGCACTTGAGAATGCCATATTGCAATACTTTCCCAAGAGCAATTTAGTTTATTGTGTGAATCATATCCGGAGAGACATAAGGCGTTGGATTAAGGACCATGGAGGGGCCGCTGATGACTTGGAAGTTTTGTTAAGTGATTTAAGAATCATGATTAAAGCTGAGAGTCCAGAGTCTCTGAAGGAAATGTATAAAGAAAGGAAAGTTAATTGGAGTCGAAGCTTCAAAGAATACGTGAAGACGCACCTGATGTCTGACATTGGGAACCATGCGGCTTGGTATTACACAAAAAAGTTCGGTGCCTTCAAAAATAAGGAAGCGACTACTAATATCTCCGAGTCGCTTCACAATTTGATAAAACTTCACAACTTGTGGAGCTCACTTAGAATTGACTCCCTTGTCCTTTCCTTGTTCAACCTTCAGTTGACTCAGTTGGGTGAATTTAACAGAGCATATCGTGAAGCAGGGAGTTACGTCAGAAAGGACGAATTCAAAACAGCTGTCTGCCCGTTTGAGTTGAAAGAGTATGTTTATTATGATGAGGAGGAGTTTGTAAAATTTTTCAAGGCTGGAATTTATAATCCAAAGGAAAATATTGAGAAAGACGAGAACGGCGAATATTTACAGAGTAGGCAGGCATTGGCTAAAATAGTTTGTGACCGAAATCTAATCAGCCTCGATAGCAGAGCTGCTGTCTTCCACGTCACGGGCATTTATAACCGAAAAAGTGCAGTCGTCAGTAGAGGAATCGATGGCACTATTGAGTGCACATGCAAGAGTACTGGCCTGTGTTTTCACAGGCTGGCAGTCTTACATTCCTTACGGGTCGAAGTTGAGAAGGATGATTATTCTTACAGTCTGAGTGTACTCGGAAAGAAAACCAGGGGTTTTAAACCGGGTGCGAAAGGCAATCAAAGGCAGGAATTCATTCTGAGTGTGGATGCGGCTGATGATAGTGAAAAAAAGATGAAGGAAAAAAAAATTGCACAAGACTTAGCTGATCTAGATTTGGATGGCGGCGGTAGTGATGAAAACGACGATCGTAGGAAAGTTGATGCACCTGAACCAATACCGCATGAACCGTTGGTTATTATTTCTTCAGAAAGCGATGATGATGATGCTGGAATAAACCCGTATACTTTCTCAGGGTTCATTGCAAGTGGTGGCGAAGACACTCAAAGTAATAGGAGCCGTAGGAGTATAGCATCAGATCCTGCCACGCCTGCGAAATATTTGTTTGGAAATGTCCCGGAGAAAGCATTGAAAGCACTTAAACCGCTATTGGAGACGCCTACGTATAGTTGTCTTAAGGACAAGCAGCAAATCTACGAAGACATAATCAACGATTTTGTTGCATTTTTAATTAAGGCACACTCCCTTGAGCTGAATATAGCTTTGGTTAACACGTATGGCTATCACGAGCTCTGTAAGGAAACCCAACTTCATAAGGCAGTCAGCCTTGCCCATAATATTGAAGGGTTAAACAGTGACATAATAATGGTTAATGTGTTAGCAAATAATCATTTTCTTCTCGCTCTGGTATTATATCGCAGGAAAGAAATAGTAGTGGTTGATTCTTTTTTGGGGGAGGTTGTAGACCTTCGCTCTGTATTTAAGCCAATAATGAGACTAGTGGCTGCCACACACATTGTTGCTGAAGCAGCTTTCTCAGTTTCAGAGTGGAATTTTGTATTAGAAACTGAAGTAGCGAGACAAGATAATTGTTTCGATTGTGGCATACATGTTTGTTTAAATGCATACAACATTGTCCGGAAGGAGCCCTTTTACAACACTGATAACTTCCCACAATCACAAGCGGCAAGAAGGTGGATTTTATATTGCTTAAAAGAGCAAGGACAGACACCAATAAACCTGAGACCAAAGCCACGGTCAAGAATTCCAGCGCAGTTGCGCATAAAATACCAGAAAGAATTGGAATCTATTGCAAAAGTCATTCCGGCCAAGAGTTGTCAAAAAGACTCCAGGTTTCAGGCTATCAAGGATGAAATAAAAACTGGCAGTCAGGGTTGGGGGAAATGTGCTGGAGAAAATTGCACAGGAATCCATGATAAGTAAGCCGCAACTTTGCACCCTTTTTGTTACATTTAATTTTCTCAAGACATACTTACAAATTTATTATTATTATTATTGCAGCGATGACGACTGGTACTTATGCGTGATTTGCAGAAAATGGTACTATTCAGGCACGTGCGTGAATGAAGAGATTGTGCCAGTGCAGTACTATTTTTGCAAGACCTGCGGTGAGCTCCAGAGGAGCAATCAAGTACAGAATACAGACAAATCCGAGAACAGCAGCAAATGATAGTCCAGCTTGTGTTGGATTCACGTAGTCATTCTCATGAATCATGATGTAGTAACATGGGGCATATAAAGCTTGTCAGTATGACTTGTTTCTGTAGTCGTGTTCGGTAGAATAAAAAATATAAAATGTCAAAAATTGCATAAGATTTCATTATTCACACAGGCGAATTCTACCGGTATGACTTTAGCTGCAAAAAATGGAAACGACCACTCGAATCACAGAAATGTGTCTCAGTTCACACAGAATCTGTAGAATGTGAGCTGAATTAATAGCAATTCTTGAATTCTCAATGCCAATTAGTAGCGATAAATCAGGACAAATGAAGTGCAGTGAGTCATTACGATTCATCATGTCACATGAATCTTTTTTGTTCCATGGACATCCATACTCCTCCCTCCCTTGTTCATAGCAGCACTACTCTTCATTATGTCACGTTTTGTACATCAAATTACAAAACCTTATCTTTCTGAGAATCAATGAATGTCCCTGGTATTACTAGCATGATTGACGTACAATTCCATCGACTTGGAAATTTAAAAATCACAGCCGTTTCCGGACCATGTAGTACTCTGAATGACCAGCTTTGACACTGAACGAAGGCCAAAGCCATGACACGGATTAGTAATTTAATATAAAGGCTACGGCGCACTGGTCCTGGCTACGGCTAATTGACCACTTATGGTAAAGTTAGTTAACTAATTATAGTTCACCAATAATAATGAAAACACTTGCGTACAATAATAAGCACGCAAGATGTATTGTCACCAGTACTACTTGCTACCAGTCGCTACAGTACTGACCCAGTCGTGACACAATTTGTGGGCCACCCTGTATACCGGGAAATTTTTAATTTTACAACTAACGGTTGGGATTTCATTACAGCAGCGATGGATCTAATTTGGGAAAATTCTGACACAGGTTTGTTTACACAGTAAGAAAAGTGATATCCGGATCCATTTTCCAGCTGTGTTAAATTTTCAGGGGAAGTGGATGAGTACGACTGGGAATTGGTGACGATGACGACGACTACGACCACGACTGAGAGTTACAGCTTTCCGCCGACCCCGGATCTCCCGATCATGGCATTTGATGGATGGATGAACCCATCGCTTATTATTGGGATAATTTCATTAATAATAATTATTATTATTCTCATTATTGTGGTACTGCTGTCCCTACGCCGTAAATGCACGTGCTGTGGTAAGTGTGAATTCTTGTTTGTTTACACGGGGCATATTGAAGTTATCCAATACTGACATCTGTTTTTACTTTTTATATAGTGAACGTCCAATTCTGCAGTTCGTCCCAAGGTGGCCAGCCTGAAAATGATGTGTAGGAGAGATTTGTGTGAATAAATTCATTCATTTGTGGAAAACAATAATTTTATTTTATTTCTCCAGTGGTTCCAGTAAATTACTGTAAATTGTGGAGGTGGATTTCAAGTTGTTCCAGTTGTTTCCAGTTCCTCCAGTCTCCAGGGAAGTACTACTGGATCAAGGTCCTCCAGTTCAAGGTTTTTACCGGGACCCTCTTGAATTTGTCGTCAGTGATTTTTATTGGTAACTCGCGGCTGTTCACTCACTGCCTTAACAATTTTCAATGGCACAGCGTCAATGCCGGGAAGGCTTTGCGAAACGGAAGACACGCTTTTGATTTTGTTGTGAAAATTGTTTAATTTCATAATTCTGCTGAATTTTCATCACAATTTTACGAATGAAATGATAGCAGTAAAACTGATGGAGATCCAGAATTTTGACAACTTTATTTATCCTGAAGCTGAATGAGGTGACAGTTTAGAAGCAAGGATGGGTTTTCCGATTCGATTCCTCATTCTGGGCCTGAGTCAGTGCAAGTACAGAATTTCTCACATTTCAAAGGTAATTCGGGAACAATAACTAATGATTTGTTCGACAGGTTATAATTCGGAGATATTGACCAAATTCCCTTGTTTATCTTGCAGATGTTTATAGGAAATGCATCCGGACTTGATGTGAGCAACATCATTGCATTGGAAGTACTGGACATTGCAATTGGCAGTGTGGTATCCTTCTATCTTCTGTCAGCATTTCCGGACTTGTTTGAAACACTTTTGGGAAAAATCGAGTCACTTTTGGGAGTAGTCCTTGACCTGCTGCAATGGCTACGAGGATCACCGGCCGGTTTGAAATTGAATGCAGCGTTGAATTCCTTGCTGTGCCGATTTTTCTCGTATCATTTGCACCTGTGGAGGAATTATATTGGTAAGGCAACTGATTACTTTCAATGATTAGAATTTTTGGGGGTTGCTTTTTAAGAGTGTGCTGGCTTCGTGAGATTGCCGGCCGCCGCTTAAAATTTCAACAACTACA
>JAQFYD010002147.1:0-10303 GCA_034694225.1 Bourletiella hortensis
GAGGCTCAAATTTTGGGAAAATTTGGATGGCAGCTGGGTACGAAATAATAAGCGCCGGGCCTCTAATAAACGCCGGGGGTAGAAGGAGCTGGAAATAATAAACGCCGGGGCGTTTATTAGAGGAAATACGGTAAGTATCAAAATAAATCATAGCGATCATCTCTGCGCCCATGGCATAAATCATTCCGTAGACCGTCGAAAATGCATACGTTTGTAATATCTTTAGCCGATGGGCTACACCCGTCCATCTCACCAGCTCATAATTGCCGATTACACGTTGCACATGCAAGGTAGAGAAATCACCCTTGGAGATGTTGCATATGTAATCAAAACAGTGATGGGTGGGTTAGGTGTTGAAATGATAACAAATTGTTACACAGTGGCTGGGTGGGTGCTGTGAATGGTAACGTTATTTTAGAGACTTGCCAATTTTTAGCAGATTTAACGTTCTCTCCGCTAGTTTTCGTACATAAAAATGCATACAGTTCCCCGAACCACAAGCTCTCTCTACAAAACCCCAAATACGGCAATCATGTGCCTAAAATGCAAATCTCCGGCCGGGAGCCATTTTGTATCCCTAAGCATTGGCTAGCGAGTGTAACTTGAGCATATAGTGGGTCAGTTGTAGAAAGATAACATGTGATAACAAGGTGAGTGGGTAGGCAAAAATATCCCGAAATTTTGATAACATTATATCTGAAAGCTATCTTAGACCCGGTGTTCCAACGAATCTTACTCATTTCTCGTACGCCGCCAGCTCTCAAATAACGTACTCTTCCGTGAATATCGAATTATTCGAAAGAAAGAGTTCGATATTAGAGGTAATAGTGACCTCCTGGATTGTTGAGATTTAACCCGCAAAATCCTGCAGAGATAACCAGCGAAGGATTTTTATTCTGCCCTAATTCAAGCGTATTTTAAAAGGACCCAACGTGACGTTGGAATATTTGAAATGAGAAAAAAGACGTTTCCTTACCGTGTCCCTCTTGTCGTCTTCATAACATTTTTGGCAGTATTAGTTTACTTCAGTTACACGGGAACATCCTCTGATTCAAGGTAAGCCCACAAGTGCATGCAAAATATAGAGTTCTTCGGTCCAAATCTATTGCTCTTCTTCAGCTTATGCTAAATCCGTATATTCTTCTGTTTACATTTAGTCGCCTACTAACGTTTGAATCCAAAAAGAATGACTCGCTTCATGTAAATCCATTGAGGGAGAACTCTGAATTTATTAAAAAAGACCTCAGCTATGTTGCCGAGCATTTGAAGAGAGAAATCGAGAAAATACAATCGTCTAATTGTTCTGCAGGATATAACTTACTGTGCGGCCACTTTGATAAGGGTAAGAAAAGAATCCAGAACACTGGTCAGAGAATATGAAAGCAAAATCATAAGTGTTCGAATATGCAAACAAAATAGCTGAATTTGGTGTGTCGGCCATGCTGTATTTAGGGTGTGGATTAGGATGTCAGTTACATCATAGAGCAGCTTGTCTCATGATGTCCTACACCATGAGAATCCCTCTGGTCCATGATGCCAAAACAGGATGGCCATTTGACGCTCCGTGGGAAACAGTGTACCAGCAGCTTGGCTCAAACTGCTCCGTCAATGAAAATACCATTTCAGTTCAATGGTGTTGGAAGCGCAAAAAACCTCTAATTAGTAACCCTATCCAACTTACTTTGTTTCTAACAATGATCTCAACATTCCTTAAGCAGAGACAACTACTTAACTTTATTTAGCATTTAGGAACGAGACAGAGATTAAGTATGTCCTGCAAGAAGGAATTCCATTTGATGAGGAACTGTACGGGATCCTCGTAGAGTACCACCCAAGACCTTTCCTTTGGTTTGTTGGGCAGTTCATTAAGTATACAATCAGGTTAAGCGACAAAATAAACCTGAGCTTGCAAAAAAATTTGCAGGTTTTCCAGGTTCACGACGGAAGCCCTTTCATTGGGTAAGAAAGACTGATCTGCACAGACGAACTTTTATCAGTTCCAATGGACGGTCTGTGATATTTTGCCAATCGCTTCATAATTTTTCTGTTTACCCAAGTCTTCACGTGCGACGAACTGACAAAATCAGAGAAGCCAAAGACTCTTTCCATCAAATCGAAGAATATATCAAGCCAGCGGAGGAATATTTGCGTACAACTAAACAAAACATCTCCGTCCCTCACACAGTCTACATTGCTTCCGATGACCATACTGTATTAGAAGAAGCTCAGAGAAAGTAATAATTAGCACTTTCTTTGCTCAGAATATCAACAGCGTATTAAATTTTGTTTGTTTGTTTAGATATTCCAAGACAAAATTGAGGTTCATTGGTCAGAAGATGAATGTAACTTTTAAGAATGTCACGGAGCGAAGATCACCCGTAGCTTTATTTTCTGCTGTTAAGGATTTGGCAATACTCTCAAGGGCTGATTTTCTTGTTTGTGGTCTCAGTTCTAATGTAAGGATCATTAACTCTTTTGGCTACTATAAGGCATTTGCTTTAAGTTTTCTTATGTCATACCCATCTCCACATCTTTTCCATTAATGTTCAGTTTTGCCGGGTGCTGTTTGAGATCCTCAACGCCGACCATGCCGACGCTTCAGATCGCTTGAAGAACATGGAGCAGCAGTACAGTTACATGTTGGCAGGTCATAGGATACCGGAAAAGCTTATCCCTGTGAATGGTTCAGCTGGGATTCAGATTGTAGGCCCTAATCAATGACGATGATGCGTTCGAATATTTGTAACTTTGCAGAACCTAAAGGTTCTTATTAAATGATATATATTAGAGAAACGATGTCAATGATGGGCGTATTAATCTCAGCACTTCATAATAGGCAATTAAGTAGCAAATGTAAAACTAATTAAATAGTAATACAAAAGGCTACCAATAAAACTTTTCCGACCGAGCCAAACTAGTCAGTCCAATTAAGTTAAGCCCTGTACGAATATGGCGGCGGTCATTACTGTGGTTTATGCAAAATTTGGCGTACCTTCGGCTATTGAAGGCATGCATATCCCACGGGTACTTTTTCCGCTTATATATGTACGGTAAGTTATGCCTTTCACCTGATCCCATGGTACATACGATGGTAAATTACACAGACGCCGGCAGATACATGTAAAACTGTTGGGACAAACTTTATCAGCTCCGTGCGTAATTATCTTATCAATGTTCATTGGAAAAAGAGTAATCTTACGCCCTCAATAGATACAAATGAAGTCCCTAAATCTCTCGCAACACATTGTGTCATATGACGTACGAATCATTACACACATTTATTCCGGACCGGTACTTTTAGTCATGTTCAATCTCTATAGATGATTACAGCATTACTGTCAGAGCTGCAACCAGACGACCGGAAATGGTCTCGCGAAAGCAGCCGGCAGTAACCAGCCGGTGACATTTTAACCGCGCTTGTATTTTGTAGGGAATAAAGTAAAAGCGAACGTGCTTTCTCACACCATTTCAGCCGTACCGGTGAAATAATTTCACGGAAAAAGTTATACACAAAATATTGGATACACAAAGAATCTCTGAGGGTAGCAGTGCTTCAAAAGGTAAATTCTTGCAAGTGTTGGCAGGACAGAGCTCGCTCTGTTGTACAACAAAGACACGGAAGTATGACCCAATATGACACTGTAGGATTCCAAGGGAGCAAACGGATATTTCAGTATCGTGCACCTCTACTTGTCCTCCTAGCAATTGTGTCAGTATTAGTTTATTTCAATTATATGGGAGCATCGTTTCATTCCAGGTCAGCGTGAAAATTCACGAAAAATGTGTAATTGGTCGGTCCATAGTGACTGTTACAGTCTATAATATGGTTCAATTAAATGACTGTAGTGCCTTGACACATTGCTGTCTGTTTACTCAGTGTTCTGCAGACGGTTGAAACCGCTCAACAAGAGCCTTTTCATACGAAACAGTTCCAAGAATTGCCACAGGAATGGAAGGAAGTCTCTGAGAAAAGGAATCTTAGTTACGTTGCTGAAGTTCTGAGGACCCAGATTGAGAAAATACAATCGTCTAGTTGTTCTGGGGGATATTCTCTAAATTGTGGACATTATAATGAAGGTGAGGAAGATTAAGCGTTATTTAAAGCCACAATCTGAGCCCTTGAAAGGTAATGGGAAGGACTGATCTTATATTCAGGCTGTGGTCTGGGATGCCAGTTACATCACAGAACAGCTTGTCTCATCATATCCTACGCCATGGGAATTCCATTGATACATGATGCCAAAAGAGGTTGGCCATTTGACAGTCCATGGGAAGCAGTTTACCAGCATCTTGGCTCAAACTGCTCGACGAACGATCGTACAATCAAAGTTGAATGGAACGGCAAACACAAAACACCGATAATTAGTAACGCTTTCCAACTCATTCTGTTACTTATCATGATTTTAATACAAAACCTTACATAGGGACTACTTTCTTTTTTTAGCATTCAAAAATAATACAGAGATAAAGTATGTCCTCCAGGATGGAATACCTGTTGATGCTGAATTACATGGGATCATAGAGCAGAACCATCCAAAGCCTTTCCTTTGGTTTGTTGGACAGTTTCTTAAGTACGCCACAAGTTTAAGTGACGAACTAACGCCGTCATTTGAACGGTGGTTCCAATCGCTCGAAATGTCCCATGTAGGGCCGTTCATAGGGTAAGCGAAGATACAAGTAATGCATCACTGGCAAAACTTTCTACATCTAAATTTTTT
Organism: Bourletiella hortensis; assembly: GCA_034694225.1. Lineage (NCBI taxonomy): Eukaryota > Metazoa > Arthropoda > Collembola > Symphypleona > Bourletiellidae > Bourletiella > Bourletiella hortensis. The sequence continues at coordinate 4,719 of JAQFYD010002147.1, forward strand.
CTAGCTTTCACGTCCGACGGACGGACAAAATCACAGAAGCTAAGGATTCCTTCCACAAAATCAACGAATACATCAAGCCTACGGAGGAATATTTACGTAAAACTAAACAGGATCTCATAGTCCCTCACACAGTCTACATTGCCTCAGATGACCACACTGTCTTAGAAGAAGCTCAGAGAAAGTACTAACTTTTTCTCCTCTCAGATTAAAATGAGCACGGGGCCTTACATTTCATTGTTGCTTAGGTATTCCGCAAGCCAATGGAGGTTCATTGGTCAGAAGATGAATGTAACTTTTAAGAACGCCAAGGAGCGAAGATCACGGGTAGCTTTAGTTTCTGCTGTGCAGGACTTGGCCGCGCTATCAAAATCCGAATATCTTGTTTGTGGTCTCAGCTCAAATGTAAGAGTATTTTAAATTCATCCATCATGAATTCAGCAGCCGCTGTTGACATAGTTACAAAGGCTTCTGCATATGACGTAATCCTATTTTCTGAATTGACAGTTATGCCGACTGGTGTTTGAGATTCTCAATGCAAACTTCCCAGACGCTTCAGAACGTTTGAAATCTTTGGATCAGCAGTATCGGTATGTTCTAATAGGCCATACGATACCCGAAAAGCTCATTCCTGTAAATGGTCCACAATGTATTCAGATTATAACTGGTAAATAAAATTGTAGAAAAACATTGGCAGCGATGGTGTTTAATCATAAAGCTTAGCTGTTACTATGACAATTGCGACAATCGCACACAGCAGTGCGGTAATTCTCGTCTCCTTATTTATGACGTTTTCGTTTTTTAAACAAGTGTTTTTTTTCTAACACCGTAACGTTTTATAGTAGAGAGTTTATAGAGTATTAAATTATATACTTTCTAACGTTGCTATATCAACTGGAGTTACAACTTGCATAAAAATTACGCATCAACACATCTCCAGACGGGTGAAAAGCAATGCCTCTGACAGGATCCCATCGAAAATAATAAAAGAAATCTAAAAACTGGCAAGATGATGGCACAAGGATAACATCATGTTCACCCGATCCTAACTGTTTCAACGGTATCCCTAATCGTCTATGAGCAATAATTCCGCTGATAAAAACGTCTTCAACCAGGAAAACTTTGTCTTCTTTCAATCCTGCTTCGTAGACTGACACTGCTGTTGACCCTTTGAACACATAAATGCCGCCGGCGACATACTTCGGAAGAGTTTCTTCTTCCCATTCTTCATAACTAATAAACCATTTATGAGTTTCGTCACGGACTACGGGAGATCCTTTACGAACTGATCCGCCAATATAGTCCGACTCACCATTAAGAATATTCTCACTTTTCAAATGTTTCACTAAATTCGGTAAATTCAAAAACACATCCTGGTCCATCTTAATCAAAAACTCGGGGCGGAATTCCGCTTCAGGAAATGTTCTGTTGAACCATTTGAGAATTCGGAGAATTTTCAATGACAGGAAGTAGTAATTATCTTGAATGTCATCCACAATAATGTCCTTGTGCGTCATAATTTCTACCGACAGGTCCTCCAGCTGTAAACAGTACATTATTTCAGACGCATCCAAATTTCGGTTTCATTAATTTATTCGCAACAACAGTAGCTCTGTAAACTCACGTTGAAGTCTCGGGTTGAAGAAGGAGTCCCCAAGAAAAAAACCACAATTACATTTTCAGCATGAGCCCATTTGTACCAAGTAGATCGGATCGTCTGCCTTTCTCTTACACTTTCGAATTTTGAAAGTACGACAATGATTGCTAAAGGTGGCCGTTTCTGCAATTTACAAAAGTCAACCATTAATGTCAATTTGACACATTTGAAAACAATTTACTGGAAACCTTCAAAATCTTCAGGATTCTTCCGGACACGGGAGAGCTGTCTAAGAGCACTGTATTTTCAGACGGTTTAACCCATTCTTCCACACTTTTTGAACCAAGAATCTTCAAAATTTCATTATGTGATAAGTCGCTGCTACCGTTCGGCGACCATTTTACAGTTGTACGGAGGAGAATGAAAAACAATGTCACCATGGAGATCACCATCACTCGCCGCTTTGTCAGTAACCACCGCATGATTTTCAGTAGTTTGAAGCAACTCCATGAAAATCTCTACGGCGACTTGATTCGCTTCAATTTTCCGTCAATTTGTGAAGAAAATGTGTTCCATATTAACTTTTGGAGGCATGACGAACCTCTTATCGCTCTTTTGTTGTACAGTGACCTGCAACTGTGAATGAACATCTAACTATTGGATAAAGCTCGTTGTTATTATTTTCTGAGATTTGAGATAACATGTAATGATGATACGAGTAGTGACTGTCCATATTGAGCGGCTCATTTTATCAATGGAGCGTGTCAACTCACAGATATAATTCATTATTTTATCAAATGCTTCATCACATATTTTGATTAGACGAGCTTCTAGTTAGGAACAGAGCTACGCGATGAAAGTGTACAGTAACTGGTAGTTCTAATCCTGAAATTTTCAACCTACCATATAAGACACATGGAAGGCTTCCCTGGCTATGCCTTTGGATTTCTTTAATCATCATTAAAATCCAACGTAAAACCGCTGTCATGCAATGCAGCCTAAGCTGGGCTTATCCTTACGGTAAACAGAGCGAGAGTTTGAGAAAATAATGCAATGTAATCAAAGCTAACAAGTGGAACCTTTAATTTTTAGCTTGTCACATAAATGAGGGAATTAACTAGCAGAATATTAAAATTACAGGATTTACTCGATCGCCTCAAGTCTCCATGAAGTGCGCGCAGATCTTAAGGCTGGGTTTCCATCGGCGTCCAGTGTAAGCTTCAGATTATGAAACTCCTCATTTCTAACTTCCAAGTACACATGACCAGGAGGACATTGTTCGTATTCTGAACTATCAATGACATTGTTCTGAACTTCCGTGTCACATTCTAAATACAAGTTCCACAAAAAATTGTCAGATACGTTTAATGCACTTGGGTCTAGGAAGGGTTCAATGATGATGTCTGATTCATCCTTGAAGGTCAATCCGTTAGCTTCCCAACCCTGCCCTGCACCGATAATTGTCTTTGTGTCTACATTGAACAGAATGAAGAGGTCGCCATGGCGCCGAGGAAGGAATTTCCAGTAGCTACCGATCACTGTCTCGCCATCTCTACCAAATGTCTCGACGGACTTCATTCCAGTAGTTGAGTTTACAAGGAGGGCATAAGTCTTGTTATTGTTCTGGTTCATCTGAAGCCTGTATTTATGCTTACTGACGACTGTCTCGACTATAGAAGGCATGTCGTTCTTCAGGGCATCATAGAGTTTGGGACTTGCGGTATACAAATTCGTAGCAAAGAAGAATATCTCCGGGTTTCCGCTGAACCCCTCCTGCAAGGTGTTGTTAAGGAATCTTCTTGCAATTTCCACCGCTTCTACGCTGTTGATGTCGTTTATGTATTTGCTAATATTCGGAGCTACATGTGTTTCCATAATGCTGCCGGTACCCTCTGTGTCATCTGGTAGTCCAAAAAACGAACGCAATGAGACCTCCATAATGTCGACTGACTGTTCAGTTGAAGTTGACTTGGGGAACCTTCTAACGTTGTGTTCTAATGTTGTGTTAACTTGTTCTGTTGAAATGTCCGTAGGACTCACTGAAGAAGAACTCAGTTCTGGAAATTCCACCGCTCGAACGGCCAATGAAGAAGATTCCGTCATTCTGTCCTTGTCAGAGAATGTCAGGGCAATGTTGTTTATAAAAGGTGCTGCGGTAGTGCGAGGTATTTCATCATACAAAGACTTTGGAGCTGGTCCAAATTCAAATCCAACTCTGGGTGGTGAGCTCCCAAGCGCATTTTTGGGATAGTCACTCAAAGTTACTGTCGAGTAAACCGTGTGTGAGCCATCTAGACTTCTTTGCAGAGCGTCTTTGTAAATTTGATGCATGGACTGTGCGTCTCTTGACAGGGTTTGTATGCTATCGCGAAAGTTCTTATTCCGTAACACCCATTCTTCAACTGATGACAGTTCGGCGTTGACAACATGTCTAATGTGTGAGCATGTTCGCAGCGGCGTGGAATAGAAAGACAAGTGTGGCCATTCAGAGCGGCACTCATCCCCAAGCAAGGTAGCCAACTTGTTCAGAAGAGGCGTTATTATCTTCTGTAGTTCCTGAAGACTCACATAGGCAACTTCAAACTTATTAAAATCCAGTAGTGACTCGAATAACGAAATTTTCTTCTGTTGGAATTCAGTATACTGGGCCGACAGGGGCTTGGGACTAGCGGGAATGAACGGTCTAGAGGATAGCAGAATAGATGACGGGGCAATGGGACTGATGGGGACCGGTGTAGGTACTGAAGCAGTAAGTTCTAGAGAACTGCGGTCGCTGTCACGGGAGACATGAGACAGATATGATTCCGCATCTACCTCGTTCGGTTCAACAGATGAATAGAGCTTTGCCGTTGTGGACACTTTTTTCGTTGCATAGCTGTTTTTGGATTTGTTTTTTCTCCTTGGCCGCTTGGTAGGGGCAGATGGCGGCGTTGAGCTGGTAGACATAATTTGCGCGCTCACAGGCGCTGTGGAAGTGACTGATGAATCAGTGCCATCACCATCCGGCCATCCCCACCAGCTTTGCGGAGCATGTCGTACCCTTTGAAGTTGGTATCCACCCTCAGAGCCCTCATGCGTATCCTCTAAAACTAATCCTTTGCAAGCCAGTACTATCGTAGAAAGTAGTGCAATACCCACTGCCGTGTTCCGCATCCTAAGAATAAAAACAAATGTGAAGAAGTTATTAAAAAGAAGCAACTAAACTTCCCGTAATTTCCGAAGTACGTACAGGAAGTTGAGTGAGCTGGCACGAAAGAACCTGAGTATATGATAAACAGTCTTACCTGATTTTTGTGCAGAAATTTGAGGGTAATCAGTTGTTATTTCGATTTATCGCACAAACTAACAGCTTACGTTAGTTCAGTTAGTAGCCTTCTGCACTGTAGTCTACCGTGATTTCATTGCTGTATAGTACCTCGACTCTGTCAGCATGTCAACCCATGAATCTAAAATGTTGTCAACAGCAGCAGAACTTCAACATCTTATAAGCATTTTTTGTCAATGAAGGGAGAAATAATTGTATCATTTCATACATTTCACGACTACAACTTTGGCAGCTAACTATGTTGCTCCGCAGGTCTATACACAAGGGATGACCGATTGGTACAAGCTATGTAGAGATACTCTAGTTGTCATGTGGAATAGACTGATACCATGGGTTGATCAGAAGCCTGAGTATCACCAGACTGTCAACAAAGCTGTGTCATCAGTCGAACCCTTTCTTCGAGGTATGCAAGTTGCATATCTTGACTGATTACTTTACCTTATCTCCTACTCTTGCTTTCCATTCCCTTTAATTTTGACTGGCTAACTGAACTGAAAAAATCTGTCCGTGACTAACTAACGGAGGCAGACGTATGTACAGGGTGCCCCAGAGTGAGGTATACAACTTTGAAGTTCTGCATGCGTGGGTTGATTTTGACAAAAATGGAAACTAGTGTCTTTGAGTAATTGTCTGATAAGCTCAATGCCAAAATTGCCGCAGATAGGG
>JAQFYD010002148.1:0-10298 GCA_034694225.1 Bourletiella hortensis
TTAATGGTATTGGAAGTTTTCTAATAAAAAGCTTTTGCTAAATTATGAAATATTAAGTTTTAAAGCTGATTTTTTAATACTATATTAATTAAAATTATTAATATAAGAGTCTAAATACATTAAAATAACATAATATATAATATTAATTAACAAACTATTTACATCAAATCCAATAAGTATTTCGTCTTTTATAAAATAGATAAATGTAAAAAAAGATTTGAAAAATTGAAAAAGCAATTTGTAAAAAGGAAAGAATTTTTAGAAAAGTAGAAAAAACCAAATTTTGTGTGGGAATTCTTTTTAGAAAAAAAAATATTTTTTAAAATGGAAAAATTAACTTGAAAATCTATACAAGGATCAAGCAATGGTAATAATCAAGCTTAAAAAATTGTATATTCTGAAATAAAGTATTTAAGGGATTTTTCCTTTAATTTTTAATCAAATTATAATTGTGTATTTAAATATAGAATCACGTAATTATTAATACTTAGTATATCAATGTTCTTGCTTTTATACATATTGTTTAGTAAATTCATCTAATTACTTTTACTCATCTTACTATTTAATCAATAGAAAGCGCAAGTGTTATTTTCAATTTCCTTTAACAAAAACTTACTTTAAAAACTCTTTAAGTCTAATTGATAATATTTTCAAATTTATCCAGATCACATCAAATCTTTACTTAGTTTAAAATTTGATTTTTAAACAATTATATTTTAAATCATATAATTGTTAAACATATTTCAAACTTATTTTACAATTTTTAACTAAATATCAACAAAAAAATTGACATTTGACTTTTGTGTTTAAAAAGCATAAAGCATTCAATACAAAAAAGTAAATCGCTTACTTCAACAATATTATGTATTTTTTTCATCTCAACTTATTTAATAATTTGGATGAATAATTATAATTTAATTGTATGTGATTGATATTTTAAAAGATGCAGAATTAATTTGAATTAAGAGAATATTTTCATTTTCAATACTTTAAGTGAAATATCATTAAATAAATAATAAATATGTCATCAGTTGTCTCCAACAAATTAATATGCATGATTTTGATTTAATTATACATGATCGATCATAAAAACAGAAAATAAAATTAATGAAATGATTCTATTTATTGTGGCCTATAATCTGATATAAATCATTTAAATCGTTTATAATTAAGTAAAGTATTTAATTTAATCAAAATTTTAACATCTAATTATCCAAACATGAAATATCTTAGTGAAAAAGAGTGTTTGAATACGTGTTTACTTATGAAGAAGTTTTAATTATACAGAAAAACCTACATTTTTGTTTTGTTAATAATGTATTTGGTTTAATATTAGATCATATAATATTTTTAGAAATTGTTTTATTTTATAATGTAATGTAGAACTTCATTTATTGGAGGTTTAGTTCCTTTTAAATATTTATTTAACTTATGAAAAGTCCAGAGCTTTATTTAAAAAATAAACCATATATAATGTGTTTGCAATACTCTCTGTAGATTCAATCATATTGTTTTCTTTTTCAATATTTGATTAAATTATTAGAAAAAATTTTATTTAATATTTTTACTTATATTTATTTCAACTTGTTTATAACAATTTTTCTGTTTTTGTAATCTCCAAGAGAAGTTTTTATTTTTTTAAACGACTTATCGTATTTCACACGTTTTCTGTGCAGATGTAATGTACATATTTTGCTCATTAAACGCATGAAATACGGTATTTAGATTTTTTAAATTCAATCAAAAATAATTCTAAAAAAATTTCTTAGATTGAATTGATAAGATCTAAATTTGCGCCATTTTCATAAAGTGTTAATACTTAACTTTTTGGTACTATTAAAGAAGAGGAAGAACTGTTACAAGAATATATATGTACGAATGTTATTGAATCTATACATTTAGTTTGTTTTTATAACAATCAAATATGAAGTAAATAACATAATATTAAAATTTTTTCAAAATTATAAGCATTAAGATTTTAGAAGTTTCTAAGCTATCAAGACTAGAGAAAAAGAAATATTACTATGTGAATTATTAGGAAGTTACACGCTCCAATAGGATGCTCTAATTATCTTATAAATCATTACTGGAATTTTGTTTATTCTTCAATCAATCAAAAATAATTATATTCTTTTTATTTTTTAAAAATTTTCAAATTCTACAACCTACACTTAATCTAAAAGACTTGAGAGGATTGTAAAAAAACAAATTTTACAACCTTATCAATTAAATAACAAAGAATTTGTAGTAAAACAAATTTTACAACCTTATCAATTAAATAACAAAGAATTTGTAGTAAAACTATAACATTTATTAATGAAGTATATAGTAAAACTTCAAGTAGATAAGAATTGATTCTTTTATGTTTTGTTTTATAGTAGAAGTACTTTTTTAGAAAAAAAACTTTATTTAAAGCTCTATAATTGGCATTTTTTTGTATTTTAACTATTTATTTTAGAGTTGATTTAATTTTTTACTAAGTTTTATGATTTATTTTTTAGAATTAGTCTACTATTTCAAAAATTTTAACTTGAAGAATAAAATATAAGACAAATATACTCAAACAAACAACATTATTATATAAATAAACTGAATTAATACTTGTGTAATAAGTATGGTGGTTAGAAAAAAAATTATATAGAAATATTAAAATTTTAATTTTTATTAAAAACAAAATCATAAAACCAAATTTTATACATTTAATATATTAAAAGATGAAAGCCCGCATAATAAAACAAAAAATGTATAAATAAAAAAAAGTCGTGCCTACAATAAATGAAGAACTGTACATTGTTTTTATTGATAAATTATATACAATCCAGAAATGGTAAAATATCAAGTCATGATTATCCAGGTCAAAAAAATGTTTTAGATACAAGTAGAGTAAGTTGTGGTTATAAAGGAAGCGATATGGACGTAAACAGAATCGCAGCTCAGTCAGGCCAAAATAATTATCCGTGCGGAACATGTGTAAAGATCAAGGCAAAAGGAAAAGAGGTTAATATAGTTGTTGTTGATAAAGGTGGTGTTAACCTTGATTTAAGTATGAAATCTTTTAATGATTTATTCGGTGAAAATACCGGTGTTTTTGAAGCTGAATGGGATGAGACAAACTCTTCTGATTGTAGTGGAGTTCTTAAGGGTGAAGCTGCTAAAGAATTAAAAGGAAAAGGTGGATCTTCTGGAGGCACTTCCTCTCCTTCAAGCCCAAGCTCTCAAGCAAAATCTAACTCTACCGCTCCTTCAAGTGCTGCTTCTAGCCCGCAAGCAGCATCTCCGGCTCCTTCTGGTAAAAATTCTACCGCAGCATCAGGTGGTGCAAATTCTACCGCGAGCTCTCCATCTAGCAATAATTCTACAGCTAGTGGAAGTTCCAACTCAGCATCAAAATCTCCATCAAATGGAAAGCCTACCTCTGCACCTGCTGGATCAATTCCTACTGAAAGTCCTCAGCCAAGCGGAAATTCAAAAGCTCCACCAAGTCCATCTTCAGGAAGTTCTTCGCCATCTAATCCAGGAACTTCTTCTCCAAAAGATTCAAAGTCTAGTGAACCTAGTGGAAATAGTTCACCACCGGCAAGCAAAGATTCTTCAAAGCCTTCAAATACATCTAAAGAAAACTCACCTAGCCAGTCAAAAAACGGAAACAATTCAGAAGAAGGTACGGATTCAGAAGACAATAAAAGAAGTCCAAATAAATCAAAACCATCAGATAAAGATTCTCCAAGGAATAATGCAAATTCTGCAAACGATGAAGAAACGCTATCAGATTCTTCAGATGATCGATTCTTTAACTCACGTAGAAGAAGGGGTAGATCCAATCTTTCATCTAGAGGAGGTAGAAGAGGGTTTGGAAGAGGCTCAAGAAGAGGTAGAAGAAATGCGAATAGAAGAAGTAGAGGAAGAAGAAGTAGTGATGGAGATCGTAGAAGAAGAAATACATCTAGGGAGAACAGAAGAAGGCCGTCTAGCAGTAGACCTAGAAGAGGCTCGATTTTTAGGAATAGATTTTCTGGGAGAAGAAATAGATTTAGAAGAAACGGATCTCGTAGAAATTGATTTTTATTAAAAATATTACTTTTTAAATTTCAATTATCAAAATAGTACTTTATTCCTAAATAAGTGTCCACTTATTTAGGTTGAAAATTAAATATTATAAAAAAGACATGTTCCAATAAAACAGACGCAAAATAACAAGAATATGCCACAAGATATCTTATTTAATTTCTTGTAAATATCTATACAGAAAAAGATTATTATACTACCAACATTTTAGAATAGATGTCGCATATCGTTTTTATTGAAAAATAAATCAGAATTTTAGCTTTTGAATAAATTACAATCGTTTAATAAAACTTCATTACATTTAAATATAATGATCTAATAGAATATATATTTTAGTGTTTATTATTTATTTTTATTTAACTTTTTAGTGTATGAAACTCCTATATAAATCATAAATGGGTGATGATTTAATAAAATTAGATCATTTTGAATTTGAAATTCATCATTCAATTTAAAATATATGAAACTATCAACCAATTTTGAAGTAAATTTAATTTTCAAAAGTGACCTCTATTTGAAATGGACGTAGTAATAGATTTTGAAAATTTATTGGATCATTGTGTGATTTAATTTTACGATTTTTGATCTTATTTATCACAATATGTGAAAATTTGATCAACTACTTTATTTACCCCATTGCGGACCGCTTGTACAAGGACCCCAAAAAATTTTAATCGAAATAAAGGCATTGTAGTAATGATAATGCAAAAATATTTATTTTGAACACTACTTGTGATTTTTTGTCAAAAAAATCCCTGGTTCGCCAAGGGTTTAAGTATTGCTTTAAAAAGCCATATTTATCAAAGTTTAAAAAATAAAATTTACGTTACTATAAATAATTATAAGTATTTTTTATTCAGAATGCTATTATCAATAAAAAATTAAATGGTCTTAGTATTATCAAAATTGTCAAAGTGGACACTTATTTCGGAACAGAGAAGTAATGGTTTTTATAATTTTATAAACTCAGTTAAAACAATATTAAAAGTGGACTGATTAGATCTAAATTGACCTTATTCTCATAGAGTATTTACATTTAAATTTTTATTCCAAGAAAAAAACAGAAATAAAAGTTGCAATAATGCATATAAATGAATTCTATAAACTAAACATTCAACATGATTTTATAAAAAGTAAATATGAATATTTTAATGTTTTAAAATATAATAAAATTTTCAAATACCAGACAGTATTCTTTTAGCAATTTTTTAAATCAGACTGGCTAATTAAAAAGAAATGTTAATATAAATATAATTAGTAAGTTACAATCTCAGATAGGATGCTCTTACTACCATTCAAATTTTTGCCGGATTTTTAGTTATTTTTCAATAAGTTTGTTTTTCGAAAATATTTTAAGGGCATTATATAAAAACAATTTAAAAATTAAATTTATCTCATTATACGAAAAAACATTGGTTTATAAATTTTAATTTTAATTAGTACATGACATTTGATCTAATAAAAATCATCTGATTTGATGATACAGTCATAATTAAAATATGAGTACTATTGATCAAACAATTCTAAGTCGAAAACTGGTAAATCCCAGTAAATAATTACAATTTTGGTTGAAAAAAATAAAGTACCTCAAAATATTAGACAAATTAAAAGAGAATTAAAAATAAAAAGAAATAAAAATTGGAAATTTTATGTTAAAATGTATTTTTATTTTTTATGAAATACAATCTAAAAATGGTAAAATATCTAGTCATGATTATCTAATTCAAAAATCCATATTAGACAAAAATCCTGTTAGTTGTGGTTTTAAAGGAAAAGATATGAATGTTGATAGAATAACTGCTCAATCCGGGCAAAACAATTATCCATGCGGTACTTGTATCAAAATAAAATCAAAAGGGAAAGAAGTAAATGTAGTTGTAGTAGATAAAGGAGGAGTTAATCTTGATTTGAGTATGAAGTCATTTAATTATTTATTTGGAGAAAATACTGGTACTTTTGATGCTGAATGGGATGAAACAAATTCTTCTGATTGCAATGGTGTACTTTCTGGTGATGCTGCAAAAGAACTTAAAGGTAAAGGCGGGGGAAGTATTACAAATAATTCGGCAGTTACAGTGGGTGGTTCTAAAGGAAATGTTACTTCTACAGAAAATAGTTCTCCGGAAAAATCAAACTCTACTTCTACTGAAAAGAGCTCTTCTCGAGAAAAATTAAATTCTACCTCTGATTCAGTGTCTTCAGCTCGTTCGTCTAAATCTACTGATAAAAAATCTGAAAATAGTGATATTCCACCAACGCCTTCTTGGGATGATAGGCCTTCAGTAAATATGACAGTAGATCATAAAAATGAGAAAGATGAAAAACACAAACATAAGAAACACAAGTAAAAATACAGATATTATATTAAATTAATCCCTAAATTAATTGTGTTTCTAACAAAAAATGAAATTGGTTTAAAGTGTATAAATTTTTAAAAATTAAACTAGAAAGTATATTTGTTTTTTTTATTTAATTACAATATAGGAAAAATTTTTGTTTTTATGTACCTAAAATTAATCAAATAAGTCGAAGCTTGGATGCGAAGCTTCTTAACAATTTCAGATATATCAAAAGTGGCCCAGATTAATAAATAAGGCCCATTAATTAGTCTATTGATCTCTTTGAATTAAATAAAATGTTAGCAAAATTTACAATAAATAAAATCAATAGAAATGATTTTTATAGCATTTGATTTGACATATTGTTGGCATTATCACTATTTTAATCGAAATATAGTTGAACTTGTTGATATATATAAAAGGTAAAACTGAAAATATGAATTTTCTATCTTGTTTGGAGGGACACATTGTTCATAAATATTTTATAGCTAAAAGGGCAACCTTTTATATTCACAAATAGAGGGATTGTGAAAAAATTAAAGCCAAAACTTAGTACAGACTGTTTAATTAAAATCAAATATTTTTGATAATGTTTTTTACTATGATTTCAATTAACATTATTAAATTTTTATATATTTTTTAGTTTCGGCTTAAAATTTTGCAAATGTTTCTTGTTGACTTGAAAGTTTTTTAGCTTGAGAAAGCCACAGAATACACTTTATTTAAAAACTAATTATATTCTATTTACTTATGAAATTCTTGTATTGCAGATGTTAACTACAGGTTGAATTATTTTAATTTTTCTATATATTATTTTATTTAATTTATTAGCTAGCTTCTTGTTTAAGTTATACAGTCAACCTTCGCTATAATACCACCCTCAATATAATACCCCCTCGAGTTAATACCCAAAAAGGTATAAAATTTATCACTTTTATATGTAATCCCTCACTTTAATGCCACCCTCACATTAATACCCATGAAATTTACAATTTTTGTAGAATAAATAAAAAAATTTCGAGAATAGATTTACAATTAAAGAATAAGACTAAGTATAAAAGACAGAAATTTTATCATTAGTTAATATGTAAAACAAAAATCAGGATATTCTATAAAAATATATTACTTTTAGAGGGTGTAGTAAAAATCAGACACAGGCGATTTAATAATAAATCATGTTTCTTTGTAAATTTTTTTATAACTGGATATTGTTTTAATAAGCTAGATGAGATTATAACTTATTGTGACTATCTCGTATATGTAGCGCTCAAGCAAAAATCTAGAAAAAATTGACACATAGTGACCTAAAAACAGATCTGTCAAAGGTCATTATTACTAAAATCTGAAACATTTTTTCATAAAGTAAAAATGAGGTCATTATTTATAATCATTGGTGCAAATATCGCAAAAAATTTGAAACTTAAACTAATTTCTGGTTTTAACCCTTTCCGTACGACTTGTACAACCGGTTGTACAAGCAAAAATTTACGTTTCAGACGGCTTGTACAACCGGTTGTACAAGACATCATATGTTTTATTGATAATTTAAAATCAAAATAATAAAGAGCTCATAAAAAAGCAAAAAATCGAAATGAAATATTATAAACAACACTCCTCCGTGCTTCGCCATACAGGTACATTTTTCGAAAAATGCTGTCGTTCGGAAAGGGTTAATTGTTTATAAAATATTATTGATTATTAAAAAAGAAACAATAATCTGCTATTTTTATTAAAGACTGAGAAAGTTTCGTCAGTCAAGCTTTTAAGCCCTTCATATATGCTACTGATGCTGAGGATATACCTTAAATGCGCTAAAAAATATACAATAATTTTGATGATTTGAAAAATTACGTATATTCTTTAGAAAATAGCTCAAAATATGTGGAACATAAAAAATCTTATAAAAAGACATGAAAGAGTGGAAAATAAAGTAAATTGGTTATAAAATAACCGATTGTTTTGTTTCTAAATAAGTTTTTGCAATAAACCCCCGATTTTTATTTAATTAAATTATAATTTTAAGGATATTAAATTTTTCAAATAGATATTTATCCAATTATTACACATTGTATTATCCCTCGCGTTAATACCAACCCTCGCATTAATGCCCGAAATCCTCAATCCCCGTTTTGGGTATTATAGCGAGGGTTGACTGTACATTTTTTTCTTTTTTCCCTAAAATCTTTTTTCTTGTTATTATATGGGTTACTTACAATATTTGTAATGACTTGCTAATTGATTTCTTTCTATTTAACTTGAAAAAACTCACTTTGTTTTAAAAACACATACAGTTTATATATGACATTTCTCATATTATGGTTTAAATTAAATTATAGTTTATGTTAGTAACAAACTATATGATAACAATCTGATTATAATGGAACATTATCATACCAATAACTAATATATTAAAATGTAGTGATATACAATGGGGGGGGGGGTCAGACATATGGCGTCATAATGAACTATACGCTAAAATATAGATTTAAAAGGGTTTATCAAGATTTATTTTTATGCCATTTTTATTTAATATATATGTTTATGTTATACATATTATTTTAATTCTATTTTCTATTTTGTTAAATTAAATATTAACTATGTTTAATAATAATGATTTCGTATTACTTCATATGTCAGACTGATCCCCAATTGTAGGTCAATACCCATTAAAATTCTTTTTTTCTATTTAAGTGTTGCAAATCATAAAAAATATTATGAGCTGGCTATTGAAGATGGCAGCTACAAATCAAATAATTCCTAATTATTTTTGCAAATTAAAAACTAAAAATTAATATGAGATGCATATAAAAATATATATTATTCAATTCCAAAAATTAATTATGTTATTCTGAGTTGTAAAATATAAAATTTTAAACCATTTATATAATTAAATGCTTTTTTACTTACTATAGTATTTCACAGGTTTCATGCACAAAATTTTTGACCTATTTTTGGCTTATATCTTAGGTGAAGTTGTTACAAAAAGGTATTTATTAGAGAAAATAAAGAAATTATAAAATATTAAATATCAAATTAATCCAAGATAATTAAAAAGTATCATTCCAAAGAATATATGGACAAATCTTGATAAAATTTTTGGCTCATAAAACCTGTGAAATGCTGTAATAAGTTTTGATTATTTTACATATAAAATCTTGTTTTGATACAAAAGAAATTTTCTTTATAATTTAAACAATTTATAATGATTCTTTCATTTGATATGAACAAATATTGCTTATAGATGTATATTTTATTCAACTAAAACAATAAAAATGGAAATATTTCCTCTATATATTTACATACGATTATTTGTTATAACTATTTGATAATCATAGTATCTGCAACAAGTACTGCATACTAATTTTTAGACTCCATATATTTTTATACAAATCATAAATATGAAAAATAAAGTAAAACATATATAAAAAATTAATCTTATCCCGTAACTATTAATAAATTTTATAATAGATCCATTTTATTTAATGATTTATTTAATAAGGCTAAAATTTTAATTTTAGTCATATGGACTTAATTATATTCAAAACTTATAAATATTTTTTCTATAATTTTGCAATAGAAATTTTTTAAAAAATATGAAGCTAATTGAGGTTATATAAAGAAATGTATTTATATTGTTAATCAGCATATTGCAAGATTTTTTAGAAAATAATCAAATTATTAATTAATAATTATAAAGGCTGTGTAAGAAAAAAAGTTGTAAAAGTAATGAAACATAAGACTATACAGTCAAACCTCTATAAATTGGACAGCAAAAAATCATTAAAATTTGTCCAACATAGACGTTGTCCTACTTAAAGAGAGACAGTTTTGACCAATCATTTTCTTTGTAGCAATTTATTATATTAATCATGAATAAAATAATATGAATATAGA
>JAQFYD010002149.1:0-10297 GCA_034694225.1 Bourletiella hortensis
TTTGATGAAAAGTGTGGCGCATTAAATGAAAATGGTGCAAATATAATGAAAAAATTTGCAAATTTTTGAGGTCCAAATTTTTTGTTGCTAATAAAAAGAAAAGTATGACAAATATAATGAAAATGTGTGCAATTGGGTTGGGAAAGGCTGTAAAATTGATTAAAAAATTGAAAAATTTACATAAAATATATTATACAACAATAATATAAAAGGAGAATTATATGATGATCATATAGATATTAGCCATATTGTTCATATTATAAGCCTAAAAACACATTATGTGTATAAATGATAAAAATATATATAATCTATATGCAATGTTTTTTTATAAAAAAGCTTATCTATTTCTTAAAAACAGATTTTTATTTTATTGTTTCATTACGGATTTTTCCATTTTTAGCAGTTTGAGAAAATCTAACTTTTTACGGATTTTTCCGTCGCTAGCAGCGAAAGGGTTCAATGCTAAATCGCATTAATTAATTTGTATGATTAAAAAACTATAATTTTCTATGTATTTTAAATAAAAAGTTAACTCCATATAATAATGAAATGTTATACAAAAGTATCCTTGCTTCTTGCTTTTGCCAACCATTTACTCATGTTAATGTAGTACCCATTTATTTGTTATGTATAATTGTTTTTAGTATTCAAAACTATGTCAATAGCTTACCCCGCGCTTGTATTTTCATCAATATGTCTTATATGTTAAAAGTTTGTTTTTATCAAGTTGAAAACTATTTGATTGCATTTGATAGAGGAGAATATGCAGCCAAGTACTTAAAGGCAATGTTGTAGTTGTTTAGCATTTCTTGTACTTATACATATATTAGAAAAGACACATTTTCAATATGTAGAAGCTTATCGGGATTTTAAATAAAATAGGGCATCAAGTTTTCCAATATAAATGCTTTGAGACTTTCTTTATTAAAAGAATGTATTTACTTTTTAAATCAAAATAAATATTAAATTAAGCAAACATAATTAATATCAATCATTATATAATTATTTAAAAAATATATTGTAATAAATATATATTTGTATTTTTATTCGTATTGCAATCATGGAAATATAATAATGCAATTTAATTATTATAGTATTGAAATCAAATTATTATAGTAATGCAACGATGCATATAAAATTAAGGGTCAGTGCATATAAAGTATTGAAATACTCTGTAATTAAATATTTATTAATTTTAAATATCATAAAAACATAACATGTATTTTATAAAGATTATTTTGATGTTAAAAAATTTTAAAATTTTATTCTGTGTTTTTGAAAAATCGGGGGCTTAAAGTTTTCAACTTATATTAGTGTATATCGAAAAGCGAGAAAACTTTATATATAAATGGCTTTAAATAATAGAAAAGGTCAACACAGCTTAGTATTTTTATAAATATTTTTCAAGTTCAGAAGCTTATTTGAGAATAAGTAAATTATCTTTGACAATTAAAACGCAAACAAGTGTAGTTTTTATCTCGTAATATTTTAAATATATATTTATACTGTGAATTTAAAGACATAAATTATTAATTTTATTTTATCTCTGATTGTAATTGCAGCCATTATATTAAGTATATTTTTATTTTTAGTAGTAATGTGAGATATTTTTTGCAATAATATTAAGAGTAATACAAAATCCCACATAATTATTTTACTTCTTTATTTACAAAGACATTATTATAGCCAGACTAAAAAATAAGCTAAAATCGATAAATTTTTATATACAACTTCTATAAACAGCTTAAAACAATGTCAATTTCAAGTAGCATACATTTTTTATTATATAAAAAGTGATATTTATTTTATACATTAAAATAAACATATAAATTTTTAAAAATACAAAATATTAAATCTATTTAAATCAACAATTTCTCTCTACACAATTTACACACAACCTAACCATAGTATCATTAAAAGGTTTCTTTTCACAACATTTCCAACATATAATCATACCACAAATCCTACCAAAAATAAAATAAAATTGTTACCTACAATGATGCTTTCTAATTAATAAAGAGAATTTTGTATTCAGACATAACATACAATGATCAGCCTAAAAATAATAAATAAAAATACAAATAATAGTGGGTAAAGATAGGGATATATACTTCAGAATCAGGAACCCAATTATTATTATCCAAACTAGAAGACTTTAGATTAAATCTACTAGACTTTCTCGAAACGGAACCACCCCAATTTTTTAGAGATTCATAAATAGAAGTTCTAGAATCCATATTAATAGAATTCTTTCTTTCAGTTATAAAAATATCATTAACAACACTAGGTCTTCTACTACTTTGTTTTATCTGGTCTTCCTTCTGTTTTCTCTCCGTTATACAACGATAAAATTTTATACCATTGCCTATCACGTTTTCCCATTGTTCTTTGTCGTCTTCTTTATGGAATTTTAAGGTTGTATTGCTCTCCTTGTAGCGTAGTTTTATTGTTAAATCTAATTATAAAACATTAAGAAATTTTGGTATTTTACTTTGACTCTTATTGTTGCCTTTATCTGTGGTTGTATCTATATTTAGATAATCGAAGCTCAATATATTCTGTTCTTTTAATTTATCATTAGTATTAAAACCATAAATAAGACAATCATTAAACAAGAAAACCTATAAGTTAAAAAATCAATATTTACAGTTATAGGGAAAGGTATATTTTCGGTTATTAAATCTAGATTTCCTTTCTTTAATAGATATCTTGTGTTTTTAGCTATTGACTATATAAGTTTTAAATGGATATTATTACTTTTGTAAAATCAAACTCGAATTCAGCACTAATACAATTATGCAAATCTCTAAACATAACATCACAACCTAGCCTCCCATCTAGGCCTCTTTTCCCTGCTCCTCCTCCGCTTCCGCTGGAAAGACCTATGTTAGAGTAGGAAAGATTTTTTAAAGAAGAATAACTTCCTTTAGAATTTAGATTCTTGTTCAACCATAAAGTAGAAGAATTTTTTTCATTATTACTAAATATAGCTGTAACAGTAGGAGAAGAATTTAAACTGTTATCAAAGTATTGACTTATAGTTTGTGCTTTTTTTAATGTTGGTGAACTTTTTATACTTTTTTCATTCATTATTATTTAAGGAGTAAATTTTTGTTGTTTACTATAAATATCTTTATCTTGTTATTTTGGTGAATGTTTTGTATTAAAAATATTTTTTTTATAAATGTATTGTATTGGATTTTATAATCAATTAATTGGTAACCTAATGTCGTAAGAGTGAATATAGTAAAATAAATAAAATCTTGGGATTTGAATTTAGAGAATTATAAATCACAAATAAAAAGGGATATAAACAAAATAAATATTAAAAATATACCAGTAAATAATTATAATTTTAAATTTTGTTCTATTTTTAATTATTTGTTTTTATCACTTGTATTTATTTAATTATCTTTTTTGCCTAATATTATCTTCCAATAATAAAAGATAAATGTTACAATTTATAAAAAACATAAAGAGGCCATTTCTTAAAAAGATATACATATAATATTAAGATAGGGACAATATTTTATAAAGTTTCCCAAAAATTCATTTATAAATTTAATATAAAACACTATTTTAAAGGCAAGCACAAAGCATCAAAAACAAAATGACAAATATTGGGAACACAATTCTTAACCTTAAAACAATAAAACTTACTTATGCTTCATTCACACTCACTTAGTATTAATTTAACAAAATTCTTTTCTAAATCTTTTATTAGGGAGTTGAAAAACTCGTCTTTTATTTTTCTTATCTACATTATGATTTATATGCAATACTCTCCCTGTATCTGTATCTAATGATAGTATAGCATCAGGTAAAAGACCAATCTTAACGTGCTGAGCCAAACCTTTATAATAAACCAAAAAATTATAATTATAACCAGTAATGATCTATTAACGAGGGGCAGTCAGGCATATTACAACATCAAATGTAATATCGCAAATTTGTTAATAGTTAAATGGGTTTATGAATATACTATTATTATAAGTAATAACATGTTTTTAAAAAGGTAATGACCTACAATTGGGGGGGGCAGTCAGACATATGGCATCATAATGAACCATAAGCTAAAATATTGGTTTAAAATGATTAATTGAGATTGGTTTTTATTATATTTTTATTTAATAGATATCTTTGTTATATATTATATTATTTTAATTTTATTTTTTATTTTAAATTAAATATTAATTATGTTTAATAACAATGATTTCATATTACTTCATATGTCTGACTGCCCCACCCCAATTATAGGTCATTACCCTTAAAAAAGTCTTATACCTTTTTACTATTTTTATTCTTATTTTTTACTTACTTATTGTATAAAAATAAGAAATTTAGACACAGTGATTCAATATGTCTGACTGCCCCAATTAATACATCATTACCGATAATTGTTTTTATTCTCATAAAAGATTTAATATTCATTCATATTTGATTGTTTATTTTATTACTTAATGTGAATTTTTGTCAAAATGATGGTCTTTGTTAAAAATATTTAATAAAAATTTATTAATAAATTACTCAAAAGGTATCGATCATAGTTATTTGTAACTTTTTTAGTGCTATCTTATTCTTTAAAACTTTTCAATAATTTTTACAAAAAATCATATCAATTCTTTCTGAAATTTTCATTTCGGAAATAATTCATTTTTATTCTTTTTCGAACTCTAACCATAAGTAAATGATCGCTTTTTACAAAAATCTTGCGACTACTTTCATCTTTTATGAAATAGTTTAAGTGCAAATCATGAGTTCTTTGTGATGAGCTTGCCTGAATTTGTTTTCATATATTTTTTCGGTAAAGGTGCCTTACTAGTAACCCGACGTCATTATGGCGATTTTTTAAAAATTCAACCAAAACATTATAAAAATTGAATAATAAAAATAAAAAAATAAAAACCACAAACCCAAAAAATGTTAATTGTTAAATTAATTTATTTGTTTAATAGTTTTTATATATTTTTTTAAATTATTTATTAAATAATAAATAATTGATTATTTTTACCACTTAAATTGGTTGAGAATTATTTGATAATTTGTAATTATGACGTCGGGTTACTTGTAAGAAACTCTTACCTAAATTTGTGATTACAAGTTCATTTCGGGAAACATTTTTAGAAAATTAACTTTTATATTCAAAAATTCGGCAAATCTATTATTTTATTTAAGTTTATAAAAATATATGAATAAATTAAATATTATTATGATTCATTTAAAAATTTTATTTGCCTTTTATTATGAACCGTTTTTCTAACTAATTTTAAAGGCTGTAATAATTAAAGGCTTTAGGTCCTCGATATTTCTGTTATTCTGCATATTTTATTACTCTTTTTATGACCATAGGGGACGATAAATATTCCAATGTCATTATTACATATTTTTAACTTTCAACCAATTTATTTTTTTAAAAATATAAATGAGTGAGTCATAGACTCAGCACCATTTAAAAATTTATTTAACCCTTTCCGTACGGCCTTTAAAACCGGTTGTACAAGGATCCCAAAATTTTTTTGACAAAATAATTACATAAGAGTAAATAATATATAGGAATATTCATTTTAAGCTATACTTGTGATTTTTTGTCAAAAAAGTCCCTCGTACGGAAAGAATCAAAAATTAAAACTTAGCTTGAAAGAAGAAGTCCAATTTTTTAATAAAAAGTTTTCATTCCATAAAGTAATTTCATTATATTCTTTCAATAATAATTTATCATTTTTAAACCATACATTTATATTATTCAATAATAAACAATTCAATCTCTCTTTTCACTACTCAAATTAATTATTTTTGATCCTAATCCTTTTTCATATAATAATTTGTTAATAAACTAACATGTTATTTGAAAAATATAATTAACTACTTTTTATAGTTGTTTCTAACAATTTTCAAAAAAATAATATTTTCTGTAGTGTCTTGAGTAATGTTAAATAGATTTAATATTACTAACCACCATTACTTAGAATGAATACAGTCGAAATATCTGTGTTCTATATCTTCATTTTCATAGCAAAATTCACAAGTATTTTCATTTAACCAATGGCTTGTTCTCTTCTTAGTTATAGTAAAGGCCACTTTATAGTCATATGAGGCCAAAGTCATAGCCAGATCAGGCCAAATTTATAGGCAAAACAGGCCAAAATTATAGTCACCTTTACATCATAATTATGACATTTAGAGGCAAGTTTTTTCATGCTTTTATGTAGAAATAGCAAATTTATATGATACAGCCTCTCTCATGACATACTAGTATACTCGTTATATAATAGTATAGAATACATGGTAACTTGTATATATTTATTATTTTTACATAAAAGTATGTTAAAGATGCCATCAAATGACATAATTATGATGTAAAGGTGACTATAATTTTGGCCTGTTTTGCCTATAAATTTGGCCTGATCTGGCTATGACTTTGACCTCATATGACTATAAAGTGGCCTTTACTATAATAAATTATTGGTTATAATTTTCCGTGTATGAAATTTAATTTTTTTAACCAGGGGAAAGCCCAGAACACAATTTATTTAAAAATTAATCATAGCCTACAGATTTATAACATTCATATATTCCAGATGTTCACTATAGATAGCACCATATTAATTTCATCTTTGATAA
This sequence comes from Bourletiella hortensis, assembly GCA_034694225.1. Taxonomy (NCBI): domain Eukaryota; kingdom Metazoa; phylum Arthropoda; class Collembola; order Symphypleona; family Bourletiellidae; genus Bourletiella; species Bourletiella hortensis. Next base: position 6,622 of record JAQFYD010002149.1, read on the forward strand.
TATTTTGAGTTAGTAGTTAACTCGTTATTTAATTCATTTACCCGCTTTTATTTTATTTCTTATAGAAACCTTTTTCCTTTTCTTGTGGATGATGATATGTGTTTTCATTATTTAAAATGACTTCTTAGTTAGTTGTTAATTGAATTTATTTATGAACTTTAGTTTTAGGAGGTAACTTATTATTATGTATATTATTCCAAATATTTTCATCGTTTATTTCTTTTATTACATTGATGTTTAAATTGTCATTGTCAAACAGAAATGTCTTCCTATTTGTAATGTATGATAAACACTAGGAACATTACTAAGATCATATCTAGTAATAAAATAATCTATTCACTTAAATAAATTCTTTAATTCATCCAATCTCATAGACTTATAAACATTATTATAACTTACATTAAGTTTAAATTTATTCCATATAAGCACAAAGTATTGTGTACCTTTAGAGAATTTTCTCATTATTTTTTTATAACTTTTATTGGAAAATTTACCTAATATCTCATTAATGAATAGGGCTCAAACAAAAAGCCAGAAAAAATTGACAGATGGGGACCTAAAAAAGCCAGATCTGTCAAACGTCATTATGACTAAAATCTAAAACCTGTTTTCATGCAGTAAAAATGGGGTCTTTATTAATAATCACATGTGTAAATCTGGCAAAAAATGTGAAACCAAGACAGAAATCTGTCTTTTTTTAATTAATTATAAATTATTATTGTTAATTAAAAAAGATACAATAATCTGCCATTTTTATTGTAAACTGAGCAGGTTTCATCTGTCACGATTTTGAGCTCTATTAATGAATTACAATCATTAATTTTCAACTCTTTTTTCAATGTTATTAACCAACAATCTATACAATATCTTCCATCAAAATTATGATTATTATCAACAACTTGTATATTTTTGCAAATAAACTATAGCACACATTTCTAAAATTTATCAAGACCAAACCACCTTTATTTTTGTCTAATGATAATTTTTTAAAATTATGTGCATATTATAGCGTGTAAAGATCTTAAGGTACACTTCTGGACAAAATTAAATGAAGCACCTGTTTAGAAAAAACCATGATATTTACAAAACTGATATTTTTATAAAACATAGCTTTTATGCATATAATCAAGCTCTTCAAATTTTACCTACTCTAATAGCGTTCACCTTGAGCATTGTAAAATAATCGAAAATATCGCGCGACACAAATATTGAAGCACTTTAGTAATTTCGCTGTTGTGAAGTGTATTTATAATAAAATAATAATTTGGTAGATCATCTAGTTATTTTTAAGCTTGATTAAGTCTAAATAGTTATTTTTTACTTATATATTTTAAATAGTTTTGTAATTACTTGAATTGATAAAAAATTCTAGAATTTTGTATTAAGACATTAATATAAAGCCTCTGAGATCTTTTTATTGTATAAAAAATAAATCCTAATAACAATGTAATTAAAATAAACATATTATGTGTTAAATATGTCTTGGTTTATAGCTAAATGGCATATATTTCGTCAAAACCGCTATAATTTGAAATTTCTTGTATGTTTTAAATAGCTATTTATAAGCCGGTATAAAATTTTTTGAATAAATAAATTTTAATTACTGGTTTTCATATAATCAGGTAAATTCTGAAAAGCATAATTGTTTACATAAGCTTGATTAATAAGCCAAAACTTTATTATCTAAATTAAGAAATTGGTCCAATATACTCAGTCGTTCAAAGGAACTATTTCGGACTCAAATTCAACAATTGGGGTCCCAAAATTATCTGTATAATCAGGTTTATTTGTGTTATGCATATCACGTTCTGTAAGGATGTAATGTTTGAAAAAATGCTAATTTAAAATATGTCATTTATTAAAATTCTGTTCACAAGAATATAAATCATGAAAATAATTGTTTAATAAAAATAAGCTATGCAAAATATACTTTTAATATCCTCCTATTATAACTTAATTAATTATTTAAAATAGTAGTATTTTGAGCCGATAAATCCCATATTTCTGTAGTTTTCCTATATTGGGGTTGTTATTTTTTGAAGTTTAAATCAGCTACAACGCTGATGCCCAAGAGATTACTTCTAGTAATTATTATTTCAGTTTATTTAATTGTTTGCTAACTTAATTTTTTTAAAAAAACAATCAGGTTGCAAAGATTTGTCCTTTCTCTGACATTTATTTGAGCATTTTTTAAAACAAATAATAATGAGACAGAGAGAACTTTTCATTTTTAAAAACTCTGTATTAATAACCGTTTAATTAGAGGATTAAATTGATACTGTCTGAATTTTTTGGCTTTACTTCTCATTTCTATATATTTAAAATCAAAAGGTGCTTCAATTTTTGTGTCTTAAAAATTCGAATATTTGCAATACTAAAATTACATAATGCTAAATGGAGAAATAGATTACATAACATAAGTGCTTTAATACCATTTATTATTTAAAAATAAAATTATTTTTATATATGTCTTTGGTTTATTTATTCATTGTGCTCCAATAATTTTTTCCACAGGTGTAACACACCCAATATAAAAAATTTCGGAAATATTATATGTGCCTACCTCCACAATAAACAGCGAATTATTAAAATTTTCGTGAAAATATCTACACCTAAACATACTTAAGTAATATTCCAAAAATATATTGAATTTAAAAAATATGCGAGAAATGGTAAATGAAACTAATTTTTCGGAAAAACTAAGAATGTACATAAACAAGCTCAATTAACGAGAAATGATATGTTTTGATTATAATAAAAAGTCGTATAAACGATAAGAAATGTTCGGCCGTATATTTAAATATCAAAATATAAGCCTAGTATTAGATATCTATAGTTTTTATCTAATAGTACTACTCTGTTCCGAAATAAGTGTCCCCTTTGATTATTTTGTTAAAATTAAGCTCTTTTTTGATTTTTTGAAGGTAAAAATATTTAGAATATGAAACTATAATAACTTTTTATTCTATAGCACTTTTTTTAAAACTAAACTTAATATAGCTTTACAAAAGCTACTTTTAACCAGGGCATCGAACACAGAACAACTCCAGGACAAAAAATGCGGTTTCTGTCAAAAACTCCGGAGCTGAACCGGAGCGATATTTTTTCTGACACGTTCCGGGTTCGAAAATGGGTTCGCTCCGGGTTCGGGTTCAATAAACACAAAAATATGAAACTAAAGTTTCAAGATTTGATTTATTAATTGTAATTTCTTCAAAAATAACTAATAACTATCAATTTATTAAATATGTATTAATATTTAACTACTTTTACACGTGGTTTTTAATCCATTTTGAGTTTCTTTTAAATTAAGTTTTAAAAAGCTTTATGTATTTTATATAAACAAATAAATAAAGCTATGAAAAATAAACTTATACAGAAAAAATTGAAATTCAATTCTTGTATGCTTCTCTACACTACAATTTTTTATAAATACTCTCTTCGCGAAAATGGTTCTTTAAATACATTAAGTAACGAATAGACCAAATTATACAAAATATATAATTGAAAATTTTTTATTCAGTATAGATTTAGATGATGGCATTTTTCGAATGCTCAAAATATTAAAGTTCTTGGTATTTCGGATCAGCTCTAATTCTATATTAATGGATGTTCTTTTAGTATGTATCAAGGCTTAAAAATAAGAATACATACTGTTTATAATTGAGTCCTCTAA
>JAQFYD010002150.1:0-10296 GCA_034694225.1 Bourletiella hortensis
TCAAACCTACACACAGGAAGTTTATGTAGCCATTTGCACACATGTATATTTTCATGTCAAGTCCTCACGTTGAGCTAACTACTGCTGCTGCTGCTGCCATAGTCATGAAATGACGATGACGTATATTCTACACCAATACGCCTTGTTATCGTTCTCATTTTATTTACATTTTTGAACAATCCACAACAGCATTGCGCTGGTTACCTGCGTATCTATCTACGAGGACCATTTTCATGTATGCAGCTATTCAATTGTAATGTACTGACCATCTAGATAATAATTGTAATTCCGGGACACCCATTCCTATGACCCTCAAAGTGAAGAGCAGTCAAACTTTCTCATGGGAATTGTGTAGTAGCTAGTGCTGGCTATAGCCATATTGTCCACTGAAGGAAACAAGTCAAAATAACAACTTTATTGTGAGTTGACACAATCCAGAAGAAGTCTACATTAGGTAACCGTCGTTAATTCCTCATGTACACAAGGGGATACAAAGATGCACAACATCTCAAGTCAACATTCATATGACACCATACGCCTAAACTATTTTGCATCTCCAACATAATCCCAAGGTATTCTCCGTTCAGCCACCTACAAAACACGTGTAACTTTTGGCTCATTTTCATCCATTTAAAGGACGTAAAGGCTGCAACAAGTGGCTTTCCATGAGCAAGAACAAAGGTTATGCTGCAGATGGTATTGATCCCCGTAACATCAGTTCCAGTCTTCCGTTTTCTTCCGCATTGTTCCCCAATAGGACTGTAAAAGAGCCTAAAATCTATACAGTTCTTAACAAGAGCAGTACATAGTTGGCCATTTGGAATTGATGGCCAAAACTCAAGCAAGTTTACTATAAGAAGAATCACCATTAAGGAGACCTGAATTTGTTAACAAGAAGCTGCTGCTGCGGTGTTGGTGGTATAGCTATGGCTTGCGTCTCAAACATTTGCCTTTGCTATCATCAGTTTAAAAGTTTTATGAAGGTGTATAACGCTATATGAAAGGAAGCTTATGGGGCAATGATGGAAATCATTATTCCTTACGCCGCATTGCAGTCCACGCATTTGTGGTTTACTTACGTGCATACAGCCCATTCAGTCCTAATGGCATATAAATGAAAGAAACATAATAACAATATAGTAATGCCGATGATGATGGCGAGGCCCAGGATGATAAATCAGCCTCTCGTTTCCTTTAATGAAGATCAAAAGAAGTGCCAGTCAGAAGACGTGCTCTTTCGTGTGTACCTTTTACATGCTTGTGCATCATGTAGGAAATGGTTCGCTGAACGGTTTTATTATTTCATTTTATAAATTATTATTACATAACAACTTGGTATACATGAGCCCATATAACAAAAAAAATGAAGCTGTTTTACAGGTCAAGCACTTTCCCGCGTGCATATATCATCATTAGCTTTGCCTATTTTGTCTTTCATCTATAGTAACATCCATGCAGAGGAATATCATGTTATGAAAACTAAACAAAAATATACATAGAAAAGCATTTGAGTACGATTAATTAATAGTAATACTTGTTAATGATAATGACGATAACTAATTAACTTAACTAACGTCCTCGTAAGTATAGTGTACAATAATAAAGCGACATATAGTGTTTTAATAACCGTTCCTTCCAAGGGCGGCTTTTATATGTTATAATGCATGACACAAATACTAAAATTATGTACAAAGACAGAAACATTGGAGCCAGACTGGCTTTTTTAGGATTGACTGTGATAGAGGATAAGAACGACGACGAAGATGACGACGACAATAAGGGGAACAACCTGAGTGAATTTATTTGAGCAGAATCAGTACGATTGATTGAGGAAAATGCCGTGCAGTGCAGTCGGGATATTTTGGCGAAACTTGACTCGGCCCAATTCTTGGAAATTGCGGGCATCTAGGAATAGGAGGAAGTCGGACGAGTCAGTCCGACTGTCCGTTACGCCGGTTATTATCACCCCATCATCCTCACTTACGCCTGTGGGATTGGGAATAAAGACAGGCTCTCCCGGGTAGTAGCTCTCGCTCTCACGCCATATCAGGCTCGAGCTGGACTTTTTAGTGTCACATTTGCAAAGTGCATTGGAGAAACTTGACTCTCCCGGGACTCCTGATGCGTAAAAGTAGCTATGTTTCTTTCCCATAAATTTCTGATTAATGACCGGCATTTCAAAACCCCTATCACTTAGGATCTCTGGCGTGAGTATTATTTCACTTCCCTGTCTAATGGCTGATGCTGTGCTCTTGATGGCAACCAACTCCACATTTTCCGGAGCATCCCTCAAGTCTGTGATGAGTGGGATGACATAGCGGTGAGCAGCGGCATAGGAGTCTTGTGAGTAGTCACCGGAGCGTAACTTGGTGAGATTCATTGCCTTTAGCGAGTCGGCGTTTTTATATGATGCCAAGTCCAGAACAATCTGATGGTAAATAATTAAATAAAGCCGAATATGAAATACAATCAAAACAATAATTGTAGCTACGCAATTACACAACAGCAACGACGAAGTTAGCATTGAGGTATCATCAAGTTTCATAAGACTTCTCAATTAAAACCGATATTCGGCCTTGTGCCAAGGAAATTGGGCATATCTACGTGTCATAATTTGATTTGCCGTACCTGCGGAGTAAGGCGATTGTTTTTATGCCGGTAGGACGAGGAGGAGGACAGGAGGACAAGGAAGAGGAGGTAGTGGGAACGGTTATGGTCGGAGCAGAAAATATTGAGCTAATATGCATAGGAGAATTGTGTATCTAAACAAGTCCCATACCTGTCCATCATCCTCGTAGGCATTAATGACATGTAGAAAGAAGAATGGGTCACTAGAGCGGAAATCGACTTTGAGGATTTTCCCCGTTTCCTTTTCTATAAGCCAAAATCGATTTTTGAAGCCCTCCCCTCTCCATTCCAGCCAGTCGGAGAAAGTATGTCCACCCTTGAGATAGCTCATGGCGGCCTTGGCAACGTTCATAACGTAAGGTTGTTCAATGAAAATGATCCAGTTACGACTCATGCCGAAACTATGGTTATAACTCATCACTCCTGTCCATGAGGAATTGATGGTAGCAATGATCTTGGACTTTTTCATTAGATCCTTGGCATTAGATTTTCCACCACCGGCTGGGATTTTCACAATGTTGTACTTGAGTCCCGTCATCACAGAGGAGCCAAGGGTGTAGGTCACGCCATTCTCATCTGTCAGTGGGTGAGCACATGCCACATTTAGCCCGAAGCACTTGTTCGTATCAAACTTCTCCCCTGTGCTAAGATTGGCTGGGTCAATTTTACGAAAGAAGCATGTTTCCCCCGAAGCAAACGTCTCGTTTCCAATTTGGAACAAATTAATAGAATCATTGTCCGTCAGTTCAATGGGTAGACAGGCGGAAACGATGCGTGACAGGAGGCTTCTGTTAGGATCACTGTACGCACGTGTTCCAAACTCTGTGAAGACCGGACGCTTGGCTGCTCCAGCTTTTTTGTAAGCTTCTGACTGGAGATATTTCTTTTCAAACTTGACAGTGTCACCAGCGATTGTAAACTTTGAGAGGATGGCATATCCATCGAAAAAATGATTAAGCGTGAAGCCGTCCAGGTCGAATTTCCCCGGACCGATCCTAATGAAATTTCCTCTGACCCAGTCAGGGATGCTGCCTGCAATCCACGAGTAATGCCATGTGATTTTCAATTCCAAGGGATTAGTAACAAGCAAGCAAATGGCTACACATTTATATGTTCTCTGTTTACATGATAATCTGACGTGTTTGTGCACTACTAGAGTAATGTGAGAGGATGTTCAAATGTGACTAATTGGATTACGAAAGGTTACTACTACTTGCATGGAGATGACATCCAAATAAAATCTTTACCATTTATATGGGCCACCTCAGGCTGCGTAGATTCAGTGGCCGACTGAAACAATTTATTCGTTTTCTGTTCAGGCATTTTATTTTTCTTCTTAACGTTTGTCTCAACTTTTCTTTTATTTTTTTTACTATCGGCGTTTCACCTCCTATGTTATTATTGTCACGGTTTTTTCATTCACAGCAGCACCTTACTATACTACTGTTCTTTTCATATGCGAACAAGCAGATAAGTTGATACACTTGAGTGATGGAATGGTGTTTAGCCGTGTAAAAATAATTGAGTCTGTTGGCTTTGAGGGTGCCAAAGGCAACAATTTTGTAAGCTGCTTCAACTTGTGCACAGTATGTGCTGTATGCCAGTGTAACATAGCATATAGAGTTTCCTAGTTTGGTCACTGATTATGACTTGGTAATCGTCCCTCCGCCAGTTCCTACTTTACGCAATCCAACTACTAACCCACTCAATTATTCAATGCACAACTTTTTTTTGTTTGTTGTTGTTGCTCCTGCTGCTGATGCTGCTGCTTCTGTTGATGGTGCTTGCTGCACGTAAGAAGGACCCAATTCAAAGGGCTTTCACATAAGGACATTCACAAATACAATATACACATGCACCATTCCAACTTCTCAGCTTCCTTTCAAAATCCTTTGCAGAACAGCATTTAATAATGTGACCTCCGAGACCAATATAAACTTTACGCGTGTGTGTTCACCTTATTGCCTCTTCTGTATATAACTCCTTGTCTTCACTACTACTATAACTCAGGTATCTCACCACCACGAGGTCTCTCCCTACAATTCCAATTCAAGACTGAACCTCCTGGTCACTCTTTCATACAGTTTATATATGAAAGAAAGGGAAGGAGGTGATATGATGACGGACGGACGGAGGCACCAGGTATACTACACAACACACCGTTACCTTACCGACCAGCACCACACACTACTACATCATAACATTAATGTAATATTGCTGATATCATTAGAATCTTCAATGCTCCTTCGTAACGCGGAAAAGCATGTGTATAAAAAATACTTTTTTATGCACTGACGTAGCCGTCTTTCCGCTGTAAATGGGCCTCCTAGTAGCAAGATGTAAACAAGATACATCCTCAGAGACGCTGGGGAATCCGTTCTATAGCGAGTTCTAAGGTAAGGCAATTCCATGAATTCGCGAGCAAGCAAGAACTTCATAAGAATCTCAGTCAGGACAGGGTTTTTCTATACTCAACCTGAACCTGTCCTGGGTAAATCCTACCCCAAAACAATTGGCCTGTTGTACTAAACTGTCATTATAAATTAGACTAATTTATTCCGGAATTGATTCGCACGTAAAACGTAGAATTATCGCGTCCAACCATGTAATTAATCAAGTGTATATTAAAGATTGGCCCATGTGGAATGTAAACAAACGGAAAGACTGCGTCTGCAAAAGTTTCAGACGAAATCATAGACGGGAATTCCTTCCCAAATTCCGTTTCAACCTGCTGCCTCTGTTTTTGTTATTACTGGGCTAATAGTCCCTCGTCATCCGTTGACATCCTCTGTATTATACACAAAGTCTTCCTGCCCTTTGATATTTGCCAGTCCAGCGAACCCATTGACGTCCATGATGTGGACGCTTAAGTCTGAATATTTACCCATTAATAATCTTGAAAAATTTTCCCATTGACATCTTCCGTATAACACTTAAGTTTTCCTCGTTCTTTTTCACATTAATTCCCAGTCGGGAGCAAGACCTTATTTGGACTCTCAGTGAAGAAATGCTGCTGAGACGAGTCCAAATATTTACTCGACATCATCCCTATTTTCCGTCTTCAGTGTGACAGGAAATGCTGCAAAATTCAATGAAAATAAAAGCTTAATGATTTCGTTCATGTATAGATCTGAAGAAACGGTATAATGTGAGCTCTTCCGCATCCTTTTACTATCAACACAAGCAAGCGTCAGGTGAGATGGACAGGAGGAGTTAACGCATCACGCCAAGTTTTGCCTTAGTTAGACTTTTCCTTACCTTTTTGTACACTACTTTTGGTGACGCTTGTTGCTACAGACCAAATATCTGAAAATCATTTCCTCAGAATGCATAGCTAAATGACACTTTATAGTGGAATACTTGCGAAGGGAAGTCTTTACTCTAATCAGTTGTGTGATTCAGAAGAAAAACGTGACAGAAAAAAACTGCAGTTGAGCCAGATTCTTGAATTCATGCAACTCATGGTAGATCTGATGCTTTTTCAAAATGTAGGAGGTGGTTACGGTGGGATAATTACACTAATTTTCAACCATAAAGCTCTGCCACAACAACAGCGATTTTTCTTGTGAATTACTTGCATTACTATGTGAACAACCGCACATTAATTTTTATCGTAATTTCCTACAATACAAGAGTAAGTATTTTGAGGGAACTTCCACGCATGAAATGAGTTTCAAAGGAACGCTGCTGCATAAGAATCATGAGGATTTCTTCCGAATTTATTTTCTTGAATTTCACAAGCATTTTTTTCATTTCATAGCTCAAGCAGAAATGGATAGGAGATTGTGTTATTCGAAAGATTAATCTGGCAGGCGGAACCAGTCCTTTTTCATGAATTTTTTGAAACTAGCATTGTTAAAGCTTCCGTGCAAAGTTTCATTTAAAAATACAAAAAATTCCCATAAATGCTGATTCTTTGTATCATTCCTCAACTTCTCTACATCTACGTTTGCGGGTAGTAACGGTGTGTAGACTCGTATTGTCGGAACTGGGGTAGTGGTAGTCGTAGTAGTCGTGGTTGGGACGGTGGTGTCCAGAATTTCGTTACTCGTTGAGTTGTTTGGGGCTGAATCATCATCGTCGTCATTTTTGCGTTTTTTCGCGGTGGGCTTAACAATAACTTGCGCACATCTCCTATCACGAGTCATTCGAAAACCTTCTTGACATCTACAATGTCCGAAACCAAGCCTTTCAAATTTGTAGGTGCATTCCGAATTGTCAGTGCAAATGGGCTCAGGCTCCTGTCCTAAGACACAGATTGAATCAACAAGACCTACACACTTTTCAAAGTTCTCCGAGTAAATTCTCATGGCTGGGCATGCACAGAATCCGTTAGTGCACACTAGCCCAACACTGGCACTACACTCGTCTAATAATGTTTCATTATTTGTAACAACAACGGCTCCATGGTGAGGATACATTTGACAGGGCATTCCAACAGATTTTTCGCAGTTCCTTGAAGCACCAACAATGTAACCTTCTCTGCATTCACAGCGAGAGTAGAGGCCAGAAGTATTGCAAAAAGCTTGAGTAATGCATTCTGAAGACTTAATGCATGGACCGAATGCATTACTCCTGCATTTTTGCTTGTCTTCATCATACGATTGATACGAATGGGCAGGACAGTGGCAAACCCCTTGAATACAGGAAAACATGTGTTGGCAGGGGCTGTCCACAGTGCAAGCTTGGCCGATGCCACCATGACATTTCTTGTCGGCACTCTTGAGGTAGCCATTTTGACATTCACATTTTACTGGAGAACGAGGATTGAGCGAGACCTTTTCCGTGAATTCGATACAGTTCCCATCCAGAGCAGCTTCACCCGCCAGGCCGAGGCAGCTGTAGTGCAAAAAAAGTTGGCATTTTTTATGAGTTGCCACTGAATGGTATGCCAGATCCCTGCTAGATTGTGGTTAGATCGTTACACTTACAGCTCATACTTGCGGTGTTTGACCGAAACGACGGGATCACATTGACACCGTCCTAAAATACATCTTAAATGATGATCTTGTCGACATTCCTTGTCAAAATGGCAGTACGCATTAAAGCTCTTCTGTGGAATGCAGGTAACATTGAGAGAATTGTAGAATCTTGGACTGCACTCGCAAACGCCGGCATTATTGCAAATAGCATTGAGAACGCAAGGAAGTGACTTGAATCCTTCGTTCGGTTCTAAACTCATAAAGAAGATGTCAGTTGTAAACTGGAACGAGCCAATTTGCTTACAAAGTGATGATGATCAATTGAATTCATGTACATGCATACATGCTTACCGAACGTACATTTTGCGCCTGCTTTTGCGACACACTGGCCTTTGACTATGTCAAAGATCATATCGTCAGGTTTGGAACAAACGCATCTAGCACGGAAGCACTTGAGTAGGGCTTTACTATTACAAATCAAACCTCTTGCTTCGTTACAGTACTCGCCGTTGCTGACGGTGGTGGTTGCTGTAGTTACTGGTGATAAAGGAGTCGTCACTGTTGTTGTTGAAATTGGAGGATTATTAAGCCGACGATTACTTGAGTCAGTTGTGGGACTAACTGTGTAGTAGCCGCTACGGCGGCCTTTCGATATCCTGTCTTCTGTTGTTCCTAGTTTTATGAGGGTTGCGGCCCCAACTATTAGCACAAGTGCTACTCTCATTCCAACTAGTACACTTCCTTTTGCCATTATGCTCACAAACAGACATGTTGATCATCTGTGATGAATCTCATAACTATGTGACTGCCGGCTTGGGCACTGCACAGTTTCCTCCTTCAGGATAAATGAATGGAAAGGAGAACTAGGCCTTCAGTTAGAGTCAAAGGTCAGAATGATCAAGCTCTTACGTAATCTTTCCTGTATGATACATGCATAGACGAAGTGATTTATTACGATGGCGGATATCACATATAGACGACCAAGCATCACCTTAAAATCTAATACAAGTCAAGTCGCATGACATAGATCATAATTTGCAATATTTAGCTACACTTCTTTGATGTTGATCGAGTCATAATTTAATGCAAAGTAAACTTAAAACGTGATTAAGAGAGAAAATGTTCCATTTAGGAAAGCATTGAGGATCATAATGGTAGTTTTCCTTTTCATGCAATAAAATCCTCCCACTTGGAAGGCAATCGGCTTGCATGAACGGATTGCTCTCATACAAAGACGGCGTTCACTGTCCTTAAGATTTACAGTTGCCAAGGAGAATCTTCGTACACTGGAGGAGAGGCTGACAAAGTAGGATGTAGTACCGCAGAATGCAACCACAAGCATAATGTAAAACGTGGCTAGGTTCGTAAATTGCATGGTGTACACAGGATGGAAGACAGTTGCATATCGTAGGGTGGAATAAGTTGTCTGGATAGCAAGTCCAACACAGATGGTTTTCATTCCGGGAATAAGAAATTTAGCATGGCATTGATTATACAAACTGTTCAGAAGTTGAAGTCTGCGATAGTAATTGATTCCACGGGTGATGAAGCGGAAACGCCGGGCCCTGCTGGAAATTTTCAAGGCTGATGATGGCCATTCACAACTATACGCAAGAAAGAACAAAAATTCAGAGCCAAATTCATAAAATTTCAAAAATGTACCGTGTATTCTTCTCACCCAACAACTCGTAACCAACTCTTGTTATTCACCACGTAAGCAATTTGCACACAGAAAGCTACCTGGCATGCAATACATCCAAAGTAGGAGTTCAAAATTGCATCAAAGAGACCGAAAATCCCGAGATAAACTGGACCTTCCATGGGAAAGAATTTCTTCAAAGAGTTGTAGATGTAGAACGGCTCATGATTCATGAAGACGAACAAAAGGGCAGCAACCACCCCGACACATGACATACCCGGCATATACCATCGCAGAAGTAGATGGCGCACCTTTCGCTCACTACGCAACTCATCTGCAAACAAATCAGTCAAGGAAATGATTAATACACTGGCGACACTGACAAGTCTTCACCATGAAATTACCGTCAAATATGTCTACATTGAAGTTGACAACTTGATTATACAGAAGGGCAATTTCCTCCTTATAAATGAAACTGTTGACATGCATCAAGATAACCAGAAGTCGCCATCCCATCAGCAACACATGCATGCAAGCCGTTTCAGGAGAAACGTTTACCTCGGGGTCCAGGTATTGCATTAGGGCGAAAACTTCATGGCCCAAGATGACCGCTGTGACTGCAATTGCTACTGTGGTAATTATTAACTTCGGACGGCTTGTTGTCCCTCGCAGCCTTTCGCTTATGTTCACAGGGTCCCAATCCCAATCAAACGGAACAACATGAGATGAACAATAAATTTTTAGATATTTCTGTACAGTCTTCAACTCTGCTATGCTCAGCATTTTTTCAAATCCTGCTCCTGTAGCTGCTCTGTAAAACTGTTAATGCCCGGTAAAAGAGTTGGAGCGAATGGCTACTAATGGCTAACGTCTTGATTTTAGGTGGGGTCATCTACGGTAATTACGTGGTATCGTGTTTATGTAACTGTGTAAAGACTAATTATAGTTATGATTTACACGTGTACGACAAAAGTTATGTTTGATTGTTGACGCAGCAATCTCAATAATTATGGCTTTGTGGTCATAGGGTCTATAGTGATGGTGAGACGATCACTATCATCATGGGGGTGACCAAGTTCTTCTAAATAGCATGGTTAATTTTCGGAG
>JAQFYD010002151.1:0-10292 GCA_034694225.1 Bourletiella hortensis
TGTGTTCCGTGTCGCCCCTTCCAGGCAGATGTACCGAGCCATTGAAACGGTATGAAGAAAGTAGCCGTAGTCGGGATCAGAGCCTTAGCCATGAATGTAATGGCTCCTTTGCTGTCGTATTTTTTTTTAACAATTTTGTTGTTACAAACAAAAATTGTCCATAACGGGCTGAATAGACGGTTCCCCTGGCGCCAAAAGCCCTGTTAGAAAACCAAAGACTAAATATACAGGGTCCCACATATGGTGAGAAGGCATGCGATTTCCGCATTTTTTCCGTAAAAATGATTCTTTTTGCTGAAAATGGAATCAAAACAACTCAAAACATACAGTATCCACATTTATTATTCCCACCCCATCTTTGCATGACATTGGACGTGGTATTCCTGGAACGGTTGGGGGCAGGTAACTAATGTTTGGCAGTTAGGAAGCACATACACCCACCTCCAATTCTGGCTGGTGACTCGGACTCCCCACCCCCACAATTCGGAGTTGGGGGCTTACAACTCCAAATGGTCCGAAGCCAGAAGTGAAAAAATTGTTCACACCCTCCACAATTCTGTGGCACTACTCCTCCCACGGGTAGTTATGAGCCACTTATGAATCAAACCACTCAGTCATTAAGCCTTAGTGTTGTTGCTTCAATTGAGTGACCATGGGTTGTCAACTCCCCCGGGGTGGGGAGGGCCAGGAACTTCATCTATAACTTCGTAGCTCCAACTTACCATAGCCTAATGCTATCCAAAATGATTAAATTTTTTAGCCAAAAACTAAATCACAGACGCTACTTGACCGTACCGACTAATTTCAACAGGAATTGACCTTTGTGGAAGCAAAATATCTCAATAAAGTTGGGAAAGGTCCGCTCGCGGCTTGAGGTGGGCAAGGAAATTTGAATATTGGCGGCAGATGCGGGGAGTAAGGGTGGGGTCAAGTAGGCAGTAAAAGAGGTCAGGGTCAGGTCTAACTATATTGCATAACAGTTCAGCCCACTAGTTAATTTCATGACCTGAAGTTGCTCCAGCAGTACAGCAGCAGCCATTGCTCTTTCCCGCTGTATGTACATGACATGTATTTTATACGTGAGCACTTCTTACACCGGTCTTTCCTGTGTCAGTGAAATTCTGTAACATTTTGGGTAATTTTTGCTGCAAGGAAAAAGCGTCTCGACAGTTTGACAACTTTAAGATCGTAGTGAAAGCCATGGGACAAGACCATATAAATGAGCTGATAGCCGTGTGCAAGCCAGTACGTAGTGAAGCTGTATCTTAGGAGCATCTGAGGAATTTATAGGAAATTCTTACCAGAAAGACCTCATATGGGGCAATAGGAAATCTACCTGAACGAAAATGTAAGGCAATTTGATTCAAACATCATACTGGTGCTGAGATATTACCAAAAGATACAGAGGCTGGATAAGTAAAATTCAAGACCGAGGAACCAACTTTCCAATTAGGTTCTACATCAGTTTGTTTTCACCGTAGTCCAGATTCGTTTATTATTATTGGAGTGCAAAGATGAAACTTATTTGTAAACAGTCCATTGTTTCATCAGTGTGGTTTGAATGTAAATAAAATGAGGTTGCTGCTGCATAAACGCCCTGTGACCTGTAATGGAACTTCGTTATGTGTGAACAGGGACTTCTCTATCTGAAGTACTGCTGCAGTGAACTGAACATAACATGTACTAAGTTTATTTAAATCCGATTCGGACACAGGTCTTTTGAATGCTAGCATCTGTGGTACAGAGACTTAAGAATATTAATTAACAAAATTATAAGCTCCATTGACAATAGTTTTCTGATGAAACAGACATGTTTTAACGACTTCATATATGAAATAAAAGCTGCTGGCTCCTATAGCCCCATATTGCTCCAATCTAAAAAGCAAATCAGCATCCTCAAACTATTCACACCATATCGTGATGGCTCGCTCTGCTCTCATTCAATTGACAGTTGTTGATGTTTCTGGAAAAGATCCGGTTTTGCAAACTAATGACACTGGAGATCATGCATATGCTGTGTATGTCAGTGTTTACATCCTGTCGTGGTAGCAAGTGTGATATAGAGAGTCTCCATAAGTTCCTTAGTCGTGCTAAATTGTGCCAGCTCAAGATGAGAATCTTCCTCAGCCTTCCTCAGGCACGTGTCATGTTTATTTCCAATGCAGTGTACAATGCTCTGTTTACAAGTTGAATAGAAATCTCAAACGAGTAATATGTAGTAGGGTCGAGAACCGACTGCCGCCGATTCTCAGGAAACGCGGGAGAGAGTGCCACTTGTATGTTCTTCCGATCCACTGGTTGCTAGGTGAGTCAAATAACATTCAGTGAAACCTTGGTGGAGACAGCTCCATTAGATCTGGAACAACCATCAGTTTTTAGTCACACTTTCATACAGATCAGTTTCAAATATTTTGGCCTGTCAACACGACGAAGGTTTGCCCCGATGGGGACCTTGCATTCAATATTACACAATCTAATATAATTACGAAATATTTATTTTCTTTTCGTAAATTTTTGCTGATTTAGCTAGACTGATATTTACTGAACCGTAGGAATATCGTTCAGGGAATAGCGTTGATTGAAACTTCACCCCTCGAAAGAAACTTATTCTCTTTTTGATAACGAATTATTAGATTTTTAGAAAACGAGAAAGATTGCTAGCTCAGCCCCTTTATCAAAATCCTTTTTTGAGACATCATTATTTTGTCTTCTAGAGACTATTTAGTTGCAGTTTTACGATGGGTGATCGCTTCTATTAAATGTTGGAATGAATATATTTTGACGAGAAGACCATAAGAGGCTGTATCTATAAGTAACATAAACGAATTTTAAACACGGAATCCACCCAATTTATTTAGATTTGGCTTTGATTTTATCAAAATCCAGTACGCCGGGTCTTCATTTTCTCCCCCCAAAATCTGAATTTTTGTACGTAGTAGTCGGTCTTGTCAACCTTGATATCGTGTTTTTTTTCAATTTTCTCTCTAAGTTTCTTTTTAAATCCAGGATCTTAAACCTTTTGTAGATGACCAGTTCTTAAATTTTTATAATTAAGGAGCCTGAATATTCGTTTTAATCGAGGGAATCTTCTGAAGTGATTTTCATTAGGGTTGAATTTTGTATCAAGAACTTGCCTAAATGTCCCTTTGACTGTATTTTGTAATACTGGCCTAGATTAGCTGAAAAATTCTAAATGAATTAAGTATTCTAGTGATCGTTATATCAGGATTTCTTGCTTTTGTTATTATTAGCTAATTCTCAATTCTTCGGCCGTGGATATTCGGAGGAAAAAGCCGGAGATCCCATGATACATATGCTAACAGGTTGCTGTAGAATTCCTGACAGAACTTTGACCTCCAGTCATTGAGTTTCAGGTTGCTATCCTATCCAATTCTTCCCCAATTTTTCTAATTTTTCGAGAGCTTGTACCTCTTTCTGTTAGGAACCTTAAGATTTGCAGGAAATGTCTGTAACTATTTATTAAGAGACTTAATTGCATTAAGCTGGAGCCATAAGTTACAATCATCTTCCAAACTTAAGTGATTTTTCTCTTCTTCTGTAGGTGAAGGCGACAACGGGTCACAGAACTTTATTGAACCTATTTATCTTGGTAAGAAACTTGACATCAGACATAAGACTTTAATTAACAACGTATTTAATTGGCAAAGTTCCATTCAATCATGCGTGAAATCATTTTCTGCGTTAGGTATTACCCATTGCGGTTGGTTGCGATGGCGAACTGGAATTACATTCCCCTTTCGGCAGCCCAGAAGCGGAGAGAACGGAGGAAGCGTAGAATGCAGCGTCTAATTAGTCAGGAACGGTTTGATTACTTGAAAGCAGAGAGACGACAAGCCAGGAAAAATGTAAGCTAAAATAAAGTTCTCATTTAAAATCCATACAGACTCGAAAATATTGAATGAAGGAGTAATCATAGTAAATTAAAAGTAATTTGTAATGAATTAAATTGTAGGAATCTGCTGATAAGGGGAGGTACAAGGCGAACCAGAGGATTAGGAATCTGTTTTCATCCACACTGACATCCCATTTTGAGGGCACTAGACGAACCACTTGGCGAGAACAGGCTTTTAGATGCTTTTATTCACAACGAGAAGTCAGCCACCCGGTCTTGGAATTTAATCCAACATTCAATCAGGAGGTATTCGTGACAAATTCAGAAATCATGAACGCTTATGATTTGTGAACTGCAATTTCTTCAATACTGATTTAGTTCCTGTTTTCTTTTCAGGAAGTTTATTACGCTGCCACTCCAATGTGCTACGAGGACTTTTTTTGATACAAGAAATCCCAAGTCGTTGTAGGAGTAACCATAATCTTAACCCCTCAACTATAGAATAGAAATATAGGGGCCTGTCAGTGTTCGATGTGAGATCATCATTTAGAATTTTGAGAAGTTTATTGATGTGCTGAAAGCATACAATTATTTCAGAAGAACTATATATTATCTGATTATGGAAAATTTTACAACCAAGGACACATTGAATTAAAATGTACTTCTGCTTTTATGACATTCATGCTCTATTGAATTTCATGGGGAAAATTTTCTTGTTTTTTCATGTGCAGAGTAGGTGAAACGTCGGAATTGAAATTCATAAGTATGCCAGATTAATGAAAGTCACAACGCATGAAAATGATTTCCACCGCATAATGGAACTTTTCCAGAACTGATCTTTATTGCATGGGTCTGATAACTAACGCTGTCCTATTTAGGAACGCGTACATGGACGTGGGATATTGATCTTCTTGGTTAGATAAGATGGCGGGCTTGAGTGCGTGCCCCATGAGGATGATACAAGTTCTGCTCTGTATGATACTTGCCTGGTGAGTGTTTGGCATTATGATTTGTACACTAGACTTGCGACATCAGGTAGTACACTGTTTGTTCTAATTAACAGGCCTGCCCCTTCATTCAGTGCTAGAACTTCGGCAGATATTCCAAACGCATTTCTTGCAAACAAGCAATGTCGTCTCATTATTTCTGAAATTAATATTTCCACTGAGGACGGACTGGACTTCATCGAGCTTATGCGAGTCTGCTATCCTTCTCCTAAGAATGTTTACAATGTGAACATGGACAAAAAATTCAAGCTCATCTTCATCGACCATTCTGGGTTCATGGTCGGGGTTTGTGACCTCAAGAAGGAAGCTTTTAGGCGAACTGGAAAACACGTATTCTACGTAGTGGGTGGATCAAAAGTGAAGAATGTCGACATGCCCTTGAGTGACTGCGAATTTGCATCCGACACAGACGGCTATGGGCTTAACATGCTCCCGGCATCACACAAAGCTCCCGTTTCCGTTTTGCTCGTGTACCATCCAAAAGGCTTGATGTCATCATTGACGCTGCAACATGATGGTTCACGGAAACTAAAAAGACCAATCACGAATGACCTGGAAGAAAAAATAATACCTCTCGTCGTCGACATGTACATTTACACAACGTCATCTCCCTTTACTTCGTGCGATTATTTTGGCACCTACTACGACGGGTACAAGCGTGATCGCCAGCTTATTCTAAGGGACTGGTCGCCGTATGCACTGGACAGAACGCTGAGCCGATGTAGCCCCCCGGAAGAGGTTCCTGAACACAAGATGTGGGATCCCTTACAACCCACGTATTTTAAGCTTGCAAAGAGCACACCAGGCGACGAAAACAACTGCAAGACCGCCGTCATGTTTCGTATTGAGGACACTCAGCCTCTACGGGAGCCTCCAGTCGTAAAGTTCAGAACGACACCGGAGTATGCTTGCTATATTACAACCGTTGATCCGATTATGGATCATATATTCATGATAACCACTGCTGGAAATTACTACGCCCGATTAAAGGAACTAATAGACGAGGCTGAGCGCAGCGTCGAGAATCAGGAAGATGTGTTATTTCCCACAATTACACGTAAGTCTGTTCCCCAAACATTGTCAGCATATAGTCAAGGCAATAATTACAGCTCACGAGTCTTTTTCTTTACGCAGTGAATCCAGAAGACCCATCACGTCCAAATCCCATGCAACAGAGCCTCTTCGAAAGAGAGCTGGAGAAGTCGTCACCTCATGTATGGAATAATTGTGAAAAGTTTAAGCACAAAGATTTTATTTCTGAGCTACGAAATGACAAAAGTTCATACGTGAAGCCGGAACATCTACTGAGGAAGGATGTATGCAATTGGTTGGACTACATTGCACCACACAGTTTCAGATGCAAGCTATGCCATTCGTTGTGGAACCAGCAAATCATATTTGATCGACCTGGCTCAAATCTGCTGACAGCTATCAAGAAGGAACGGGCATTTAGAACAGGAAAATCACCGTCAATTCCGTTTAAAAACAAACTCATCATTGACGGCCATGTCAACAACCCATTACATCAGATTTCGCTCGACTACTTTCGGCTCTTTGATGAGGGCAAACGTGGTGCAGAGCTCGCAGCGGAATTTTACAGAGAAGACGGTCCATTACGTAAGTACTTGGGCCCTACCGAACGTCAATTTGTGGCGGTTTTTCAGTCGACGCGGATGGACATTCCGTTTTACAAGCATCCAATCATGGCGCAAACTTTACTGTTCTACGACGTTGAAATCGGGCACTTGTACCACACGCCGACTGGGTCCAAAAGTATCACCATGTCTATTTCGAATTCATTGCATGAAGACTTCATTCAAGATTTACTCTCGCGGCGACCAGAAATGAGCGTGTTAATCGACAGTGCCACCGATATATCAACTATTTCTTCACTGGCAATTTTGTTTCAAACGTACGATGCTAATCAGAAGGTGATAGTAAAGCTGTACCGGCTAATTCCAGCAGGACGGAGAGAATCGGGAGAAAATCTGTTTGCACTTTTCAAAACCGGGCTTGAAAAAGATGGTCTATTGGATTATGTAAAGGAGAAATGTGTGGGGTTCGCCTCAGATGGTGGATCTAATGTGAAAAAGTTCCGAAGACTGTTGGAAGAGTGGACAACGACGACTTTGATGACAGTTCATTGCTTTGCCCATAAGCTTGATTTGGCACTGAGACATTCTTGGGAGGAAATGAACTATTTGGAAGATATTGATGGCACTGCCAATGGCTTGTACCGCATCTTTAACAGCAAGTCCCATACTAAAAAGGCCTTGTTGCATGAAACAGCTCAACAATTAGGCTACAACAAGTTTGAGCTGAAAAGAATAGTGCCAACAAGGTGGATAAATACAAAGAAGCGGTCACTGTCAACTGTTGTTTCCAACTGGCCGGTGCTAGTCAAAGCGATTGAGGCCGTCATTGCGGATAGAACCACAAAACGTCCCACCCGAGAGGCAGCTAAAACTCTGGACTCTTCCCTCAAAGATCCAACTTTAATAGCAACTATGGCGTTCATTGCTGATGTTTGTGATGAACTAGCAGCTGCTTCACTGGAACTTCAACGACGCGGAGTTACTCTTATTTCCAAGAAGGATATGCGAAATAAGCTTGTTGAAAAGTTGAATCTACTCAAAACGACTAACGGCCCAAGGCTACAGGAGGTTCTTAACAACGCTTTCATGCCTGAAGACAGTAATCAGCAGGTAAACGGAGTAGCAGAATTTGAGACCGAGGACGTAATGCTTCACGGTGTTCTACTTCATCCCTACGAACTTGACCAAGACAGTCTACAGAACCAGAGAGGAGAATACATCAACAAAATTACCGAAGAAATCAACTTCTACTTTCCAAAGGACGCCAGTGACGACCTTGATATTCTGGACCCTCGCAAATGGCCACCACAGGATCTACAAAATTTCGGAAACACAGAGATTCTCTCACTGAACCAGAAGCTTCGCTGGAACTGCCCTCCTGTTGAAATATTGCAAAGCTGGATAAACATTAAAACGTCCGTCTACGGAAGCCTCGATTTTGCTGTTTGGAAAGAAAAGAAACCGGAGGACTTTTGGGTTCACTTTTTACAAGCAGGAAGCGGAATTACCTGGCCGGAAAATCTAAAAACCGTAATAACAAATGTCCTGGTCACCCCGGCGAGCACTGCAGAGGTACATTTCAATTGTTTTGTTTCTTGACTTATGCCAAACAGTCAAAGAATCCGATGTTATTTGTATGGGTCGCACTCACTTGCTGCCATTTATTATTGCAGGTAGAAAGAATATTTTCATTGTATTCCAACATTAAAACCGTTCAGCGCTACAGCCTGGATGTGTCCACAGTAGAAGCTCTGATCCGTATCAAATTCAATGGACCAAAGGATCCTCGCGAATTTGATGCCGCCAGATATGCCCGAAACTTCATTCTGCAAGGACACTCAAGAGCCAACGACCAGTCTCGCAGAGGAAGTAAGAGAGCTTTTGAAGCCTTGGATTCCGACGATGACGATACAGTGGGAAACACTGTGCCTAACGTGCAAGAACACATCCATTTAGACGACTCCGATTTGCCTTTGGATATAGAGAATAGGAACTTTCAGGAGATAGTCTTCAATGGCGACGAAATGGATGTGGCTACATTTGAGGAATACGACGGGGCTGATGAAGAGTTTGAATGGTGATATGAAATGCAGAGTAGCGGAAAACGTAGAAGAACTCGGATGTTCAAATTATGATGCTCCGAAAGTTGCAATAAAAATTATATTTTAGATCGTAAATGTTAGCTATTTATAATAATAAACTATTTTTTGGTGCTAGGTTGTAACTTAATTGTCCCCGTTCCTTCATTTTTAAGATGGTAGACGAATGAATTGTGACACTTAATAGTAGCTAATGTCTTTTAACATCTCTACGTTTAACTAATGCGAGTGGTATTTAGCTTAGCGTAAGTTTGATTAATTTCAACAACAGTTAATTTGTTTAGCTCGCTTAATCCATTATTACCGCCAGTAATTGAATACTTGCGTTAAGCGCAGAATCGAGTGTCCTGCATTATTTCTGAGGACGTAGAATCTCAATCATGCACGGAACAAAACAACTGGCAGTTGCCAAGTTCACCGGTTACAGAATATAAAGTAATTTAAAAACAAATGTAATAATATTATCTACATCTTCTACAGACTGGGTGAAATATTGAGCTGCAACAGATTCCGTAGCCGTGTTATACGTCTTATTTTATAGTTACACAGTCATTCCAATATTAAATTATTTTAGTAGTACTTTAACTGATTGTCATGAATTGGCATGACGCTTCTGAATGTGCATTAGGTCTAAATAGACAAGCTCATTTGAAAATCCAATCTGGAGGACAACAATGTTTTCAATTGCCATTTTGTGAACTGTATTTAAGTGCAATGTCATTCAGCAGGAACCCACCGATTTGCAATCGGTACATTAAATTTAAACTCATTTAATAGATACATGTATTGTAAGTACACATATACTTGAAAATTCTTAAAAAGTAGCTGCGTATTTTAAAAAAGGTCAATACTTAGTGTTTACTACGTTAACTTTCAAACTCTTGTTAGTTGTCGGAAAAGCTTACTGTATTGGTCACCGCGAAGCTGTTTTTTAATGGATGTTTATTTATGGTTTTATTATTATATTATATTCGTTGTTCTATAATGTTTATAGCTTGTATGTTTTTCCGTGAAGTGTGATCTTCGGTGAGGGAAAACAATAAAATTCGGGTCTAAGGTGTTAGTAACAGTAATCCGTTTTATTGAGCTTGAGCATGTTAAGTATCAAAATCGTGAAATCGGAACGAGAAAATCTGGTTCATCGTCTCAACACTTTAACATCCATCGCCTGCAGAGTATACAAGCACAAGCAGTAAGCTGTGTGGCTTTTGGTCGATATCAGCGTTGACCAACAGGAAATTTGTAATCACTCAATAGGGTCACAGGTAGAGCGTTCTGGTTCATTGCACCGTACCCGTTATAGCTGCTATGCCACACACGCGTTAAATGTCAAAATGTCTACACTTCCTTCAAACCCACATAGTTTTATTCGGAAAGGTTGCGAATGGGGGAGAAATACAACCCACTGCGAACAGCAAGGATTTGGTTACACGAACAGGACAATCATATAATCCTATACATACCCGCTTTGGCAGCTGCCTTGGGCCCGAACCCATTTTGGCAGAGCCCTTCATAAGTATCATTTTTATCAGAAGTGCAATCCTGAAGATTTTAGGGCCTATGTTGGAGATCCGCGGGTGCATTGTAAAGCTGTTCCACTACTCCATCGTCCCTCACATCCTCAGAGGAGGAGGAGAAAGAATCTTTCGGATATGGAACGCCACCAGCATGGAACGTTTGTTTGCCATGTCAGATACAACTATTCCTTAGCTAAAAAACGGCGTCAAACTTTTATCCG
>JAQFYD010002152.1:0-10288 GCA_034694225.1 Bourletiella hortensis
TTTAGAAATTGTTTGAATATAACAAATATATACAATAAAAAGTTATAATACACTAATAGCGTTTGTAGTCTAATGATATATTTTTTGTTGAAAAATCAGAATTTATTTAAAATCTCTAAAAATGTCTGTTAACCATCCAGCAATGATAATTCTAAATTTAATATACTAATTGGTATTGACTTATTATATTGCAAGCACTTGATTAATTGGTGTAGTATAAAAATTTCCAAGCGTCATAAATTCTTCGAATTTTAAATTTTTTATTTCTCTTACATGTTTTTCTTTCATATATATTCATTTTCTTCAATAGTATACTTATGGTATATTATTCGCAACATCAATTTATCCAATATACTATAAGGTATCTCTTATTCTTCAATGGCGCCAAAAAGTAGAGTGTAGACACCCTTCAAAAAATATCAGCACTTATTTCATATATATTCAAATTAAAATCTTTTCCTATTTTTTATGTCTTGTATAAAATTTTAGAAAAAACATTGACCTAGCGTTTATAATATTAAGCGTAGGCTAAATTTCTAAAAACTCTGTTTAAACCTCATTACAATTAACAATACAAAAGGATAAAAAATAGATAAATTCAACCAGGATCAAGAGATTGCCTCAGTTTTTATGATATTTAAACGAAAATCATAGATCCCTTTAATAACAAGTTTTGCAATTCCCTATTTCTGCTAACTACTAAAAAGTATACAGCAATTATAAAAATTTTGAATTATAAGACAGATCTAAGTTTTTGAAATGAAATTGAGTATTTAATATTATATAGACATAAATTTTAAAGCTAAAATACATACAGCTGTTTAAACATGAATGGCTTTATCTATAGCGCGCATTGATTAATTTACTTGATTTGCTTTACTGAACATAGATGTATAAATATTCATGTGTGCTCTTTTTCATAAAAATTCCAAGTTTCGTTTTATGCACATATAAATATACCGTGGTTTTCCGATAATAAGGATGGTCTTATATTCAGAAAATTCGGATTTTTTATAAAAATAATTTACACCTAAAGTAAGCCCATGGGCTAATATTCGGAAAAAGCCCTTACTTTCGGAAAAAGACTTTATAAGCGGAAAATAATTTGAACATGTAATTATCGTAATTTTACAGATTTTTAAAAACATTATAAATTAAAAATACAAATCAATTGAAAATTAAAATAACTTTATTGGCAAGAATAATATTTATCACCCTCACTATATTTTTTAGAGCCATTTTCTTTATTTAAACATCATAAATTTTCAAGAAAGTTTTCGCTTTTTGTTAAAAATTCATTTTGCGTTGATATATTTTCTTCAAATCAAATTGTTGTTAATTTTGGATTTGATATACTGTTTTACAAATAACATCTTTGTATAAACCAGGGTATCAAACCCGATGCAAAAACCCCCGCTCTGGCTTCGGGTTTGCTCCATTTTCGGAAAGAAAATTATTTTTCAAGAGCGTTTCTGAGAAAAATTGCTCTCTGGAGCGGTTCAACACCAAATTCTTTGAAAACCGGAGCGAACCTGAACCCTGGCCGTGCGTTTTTTGCATCGGGTTTGATACCCTGGTATAAACTCCATTCATTATTCAATTAGATATTCTAGAAATATTTAAGGTAATTCATTAAATGGTCACACTATACTTATATCTAAAGGTTGTAGAAAATGTGTAATTTTTGTAGGCAATAATAATACTTACATTGTAATTTTTTATCAATTATAGGTGCTTGTATATTATAATTATGTTTAAAAGAAACAATATTTTATATTTTAATTGGAAATCAAATGTATAAATCGTTAAATAACACGAACTCGATTTTATGTGAAAATCAAAATTTGATATTATATAGGCTATGGTTTACTGGTTTACATATTTGTGATTCATTGAAGAATACGAGAGAATTTTATTTTTCAATAAACTTGCTTATTTAAAAAAAATTTCATATTATAGCGCGGTCGCACTAATGTTGAAAATTTTACAAATATTTTTCGAATATAAAGGTTTTTCCGATTATAAGTCCATGGGCTTATTTACGGAAAACCCCGGTAGCTCGAAAAAGAAAACTCTCTGTTAAATAAGTTATAGTCTTGATAAAATAATATAAAAAAGACTAAAATATATAAAATTGTGCTGATAATAAATTTTTGTTTAAAAAACATGAAGTTTGCACAGTTAATTCATCTGGTATACATAGTATTAAAATTTACATCTTTTGAAGTCAGCCTTAAAATCAATTAATTTATCAAATAGAACATTTCATAAGTCAGAATTTTATAAAACATCAAAAATTAAAAATGAATATAAGCAAATGGATAAATGTAAAAAACAGAATAATAAAAATAGAAAAAGAAATTAAACAAGTAAAAAAATCAATTAAATATTATATAGTATGAAGAGCAATATAATAATGTTTTGCCAATGACAAATATAAATGATTTTTTATCTTTTCACCTTTTGAGATTAGATATAAAACTATCTGTTTAAATATTTGTTATTTTTAGTATATAAAAGAGAATGTTAATAATATAGATTTACATGATGAAATTAAAAAGGAGATGCTGGCTTTAAATAGCGAGTTGATTGATAGATTAAAAGTATATTACATATTAACCTTTTAGTTATTTATCTTACATATTGATTCTTATTCTAATAAGCTCTATCATCTAGTATCATAAACATCTCTTATTTCATTAGCTTAATGAGCTACATAACTGGATTATAAACTATTCTACCAAATTTTTATATTGGTGCAAAATGATATATTTTATCAACAATGAAAACAATATGGTATTCTAAACTTTTTAAGTCATTTATAGAAACTTATACTGATAATAGAACTATTAGTTTCTTCTCTTTATCCGTTATACTTTTTCAAAAGCTTTAGTTTATTAGTAATAGCCATTTATTTATTTTAGAAAATTGAGAATGAGTTTGATTCTTTTAGGATTAGTTCTATTATAAACTTCATAGTCAATGTAGATGAAGAACTGGAAAATTTTTATTACATACAGAGTATTCTATTAAAAATTAAAAACAAAACCCCAAATGTATTAAAATCTTTTACATTTTAGATATCTAATATATTAAATAACTCAAGACTTATATTATTTTCTGATGAAATAACATTATTGGATTACACTAAATTAAACAATACTAAATCTTTGACAAAAAACCAAGTCAAAGCTTTTTTAATTTTACTTGATAGTTCTATTTTTATAATAAATAATGATGTATGCATTTATGAACCATGTCCTATTAGTTCTGTTAAATTTGTAGATACTCCTGATTTTCATGCTTGTACTTTTGTTTATAATTTTTAGCTTTGGTTGACTTATTAGAATTAAGATTGTTTAACAAAGACTTAATATTAATAAAACTAAAGAGCAACATCGAAAAAGCAAATCTGATTAAAAACTTGGTTTCTGTTAAAGCTCAACAGATTTCATCTTCTTTGAAAAGTATCAGAATAGTTTTATTTTAGTTGACAATAACGTCTTTAATACCATAAGGTCGAATTTTCCCATTGTTGAAAAGGAAGTCGATATTGTAGAATTTAATAGAATTGAATATATGACGTACAGAAACAATGTAATTAATGATATTGCATGGATTACTGAAGGATTAGTTTGCATAAGAACGAAAGAAAATAAGAAGTATGGAATTGTTGAATTTGAAGTATTCATAGAAAATTCATGTCCTTGGGATAAACAATACAATAATCCTATTTTAAAGCTATGTATCATCAACAAAACCAGTATAGAATACAATGAAAATCAGCTTTTGTTAATGCATAAATATAGATTTAATTTTCACAATTACGATCAATTACAAATTGCTTTGTCTGTTTTTGATTCTATAAAATTAAATTCTAATTGGAATGATGATCCAACTTTTTACACCGTAGTCGATTATTTAGATTCTATTCCACAGTGTGAATTAAGTAAAATAAATAGTAAAGAAGAATTAAATTGGATTGGATTTGGTATTGTTGATATAATTAAAAGCAGTCAAGACATAATACATATAATTTTTTCTTTAAGTGGTAGCTTTAAACAAGTGATAAACTTTAAAATTAATGAAATAAAAATTCAAAAAGTTAGTGAAAAGGCATTGTTTTTAATTAATGATTTATCTGATTCTGCTTATTTCTTAGTTTTGTCTAGTTCTTGTACTCTTATAAATGACAACTATTCTATCTCCGAGTCTTCTAAAATAATTAGATCTATAAGCTCAGATTTTCCTACGCCATTTAAGGTTTTCTTTTATATTGGATTGTTTGGATCAAGTATTAATTCTTATTATATGTTTATGAAAATAAGCATCAAAGACCAAAAAATCTTGATTAAGATGACATCTTTAATGCCAAAGAAAGATAACATGGAGCTAAATGTTGGACTTTGTTCTATGATAATTATTAAATGTAACGAAATCTTGCTGATTCTATTTAAAAACACTGAAATATTCTTTTGGATTCCATTTTCTGATATGAATCTATTAGCTTCTTTGCTTGATTTTCTTGTTTCGGAAGCCTCATTTATAAAACTAAACAAGGACATGAAAGATTATCAGCCTCTATTACGTTATCTTAATATTGAGAATGAAAAGTTAGATATTTTAGAATATGATGTAAATATTATTTTTAATATTTTAGGGTAAGAATATTAATCAGGTTTTATTATTTTAACTTTTAGTCTTTTACTTCAATAGATCCTTCAATAATGGATTTAGTAGACTTGTTTGCTCAAGGATCAATTTAATAAATAATCAGATTTTAATTTTCATCTGTTTTGCATTTATTCTATAAAAATACTTGAATCCAATTTAATGTAGTGTGTTTTGAATAAAGTAATAGATATCCACAAGATATGATATTTTGAGTATTGGTAATCGTCCAATTTATGATGTAATAATTTTCCAAAAATCTTACAGCTGCGTTTAAATTGTATAAAATTTTGAAAAATCAACCTAATAATTATATTGTAACTAAAATTGGATTAATAAAATATTCAATATTAACATTTTTCATAAGATATGATCGCGCAAAATCTACCATATTTCACGCGTTTTCTACGCAGATGTAATGTATATTTATGAAAAAATGTACAGGTTCTAAAATGATTTAAATAGTGTATTTATCATTTTTATTAACGCTTTGTTATAAAACATAAAAATGATGTAATTGTCACAAAAAATGATTTTTAAAAACATACTCAAAATAAATTGTACAATAAAATTTATTGCAATTTACGCTTATTTTAATAAAAAATTATGATTTAATTTTTGTTTATTTTGCGCAGAAAACGAGATTTTTTGCAATTTTACGCGTTTTCTGCGCAGATGTAATGTACATTTTTTGCGCAGAAAACGCGTGCAATACGGTAGAATATAATTGAAAAATATTCCGATAAATACAAGATTTTTGTGTTATTATCTCAAAATATAAGTGCATATTTCTTATTAAATATTTATATAAAAATTTTCATTTTTCGTTAGATAAATTTTATAAAATTTTATATGTACTTACGTAATTCAACATTTTTTGCCAACTTACAAGTTTTAAAAACAAAGCATATAAATACAATAAGGCATATTGTACAGTCTTTACACATTATTTAAATTTTAAGAATGGCGATATTATTTTATTATGTCGTCATATCATGTGACATGATCTACACTTGGCTACTTTAAGTATAAATATAGAGATATCTCACTACAATTTTATAAATGTTAATACTGAATAACAATATAATAATCAACGTGGCCGGTGCCTAAATACCTCTGATGTTGTTAAGTCTAGGAAATATAGTGCACATATATAGTACTAGCATTACTAGGTATGCGTTATTATTGTTGTTAAATTATATTACACCATAGCTTTAAGAGAAGGTAGTTTGTCCTATATTTGGAGTAATGCGGCCAAAAAATACTAATGTTAATTCTAAAAAATGTTTATAATAGTCTATCACTGTCAAGTTGATCAGTATGAAATTCTAATTGACCTTCTTATAATAAACAATGAATAAATGTCTTCTAATTAAATGCTCCTTGGCAACTATGTGATATCAAATAAATTTAATATAAGTTATGTGTGTATTTTTTAATAAAATTTTTATAAATTTAATAAGTATTAAATATTTTATTCTGACCTAATTAATATTCGGATGTTCAATAAAAAATTCAAATTTAATTTTATAGTGGCTAGTATCAAAAGATCTCTTAAAAATTATTCATATTGCTATCTTATATCACTTAATTTTTATGTACAGATATTGCTTTTATACATACTGAGGATGTATCAAATAATATCGAGCTTGATAATCTCCTTGCTATTAAAGAGATGAAACAAAAAATAGAGCTCTTGCTTTAAAAGTAAAGCTTTTATATTATAAATATAGAAATATGGATAACCTGAATTCTTATATAGATAAATTTATTACAGGTAATAATATAGCAAGTTTGAAAATTATATTGACTATTAATTTAACGATACCTGTTCTGTCTATACCTAGAAAATTTTTTTTCTTCTAAACTTAGGGTTGCTGAAAAGTTGAAAGAAATTCCTATAAATTACACATATTTTATTGAATTAATATTTCGGTCTGACATGCAGGGAAAAGTGATCTTTAACATTTTAATAATTTAGATTGATATAAATGAATGATAAAATAAGATAGCAAGTGTATATATTGATATTAATATTACACACACATAAATATAAAGTTGATATTAAAACTATTTCTAAACTATTAAATATTAAAATTAACACATATCTCTTATCCCATATATATTTATTTGTAGTTGTATAAGCTTATGGTTCAGAATAGGTTGTATAATCGAGAAAAATTATGTCGCTGGTAGTTTGGCTGATAAATTGGCAGTTTTAGATGCTCCTTTAAAGCTTAATAGGACTCAAAGCTTTAGATATAATAAATAATTTATTATTTTATACTATTTACTTTTTGCAATATTTGTTAACAAAACTTTTAAGCTTTTCGAGTAAACATTTAATAACTTTTTTGCTTTTATAAATTTGATTCACTTTAAAGTTATTGTATTTAACATTTATACAAAGAATGGATATTTACACTAATTATGGAAATTACATCTTTTACAAAACATATTTATACGTCTTGTTAAAGCTTAAATTGTACTAGAAATCTAAATTTCATATTTCACGTGTTTTCTGTGCAAAAAATGTACATTTGGTCTGCGTATAAAACTCTTGAATGTTACTACCTCCATTTCAAAATAGAGGTCGCATATCGTTATTTGTTGAAAATAAATTGAAAATCACATTTATATTATAAAGTCGACATTTTAAAGACATTTTATTTAATTTATTATAATATGGGCCGAAATTTGTGTCCAATTGTCAATTTGTATTGATTTTATTCAACTTTTTGGTGTTTGAAACGCCTTTAAAAATCAAAAAGCTGTGAATTCTTGATAAAATTACACCAATATGTGTTTAAAATTCATTGTTTAATTAAACAAAAATGAAACTATCAACCAATTTTATAGCATATTTAATATTCAATGCTACTTCTAATTTGAAAATTTTTATATTTCAAATGTGACCTCTATTTTGAAATGGAGGTAGTATATTTTACTGGTTTTGTGTACAAAAATTTTAATCAAATTCAAAATTAATTTTTGATTAAAATATGCTTAGTTTCAGTTTGAAAGTGTGATCGCTAGTTGTTTTTTGTTTTTAAAAATATAGATAAAAATATCAAAAAGAAAATGGCTCCATTAGATAGTATTCAGATGACTTTATTAATATTAATATTTAAGTTTGAATAATAAGAGTATTTTTCTTAGTATGCACATTTTTAAGATTTACATGCGAGCTGCGCAGAATACGGGTCAATTTTTCTTTGCAGAAAATGCGTGAAATACGGCAGTCATTTAAAATACACAAACCGCGTTTTTCTAATTATCAAATAATTTATTGAAATATTTTCAAAGTTTAATTTATTGTAAAGTTCTCAGATTTTTACCTTATTTTTTAAGTATAAAATGTTAAGACTTTTGCAAATAGAAGATTAAAGAGTGTCAAATACAATTAAATAATTATACTAGATATAAATATAAGAGTTATCATTAATATAAAAAACAATAAAAGGCTTAAACATAAAATATACATTTTAAATTCCAATAAAAGGCTGTTATAAAAATAAAAGGAAAAATATTATAATAGTTAATTACTATAACGCATATATAGGAGTTATGAAAATTGAAAAATTTGTAGTAAAAGATTATCAATGTTATAAATATATTAACTACTTTTACTTTTGAATAGCTCAAGCTATATGTTAGTACAATATTGAAATAGCATTAAAAAATAAAAATTCTATCTTGAACATAATTGATTTAAATGCTTTAAATATTTAATTCACTTAACATAGCAAGACTTAAGTTTTGTATTTACTACTATATAATGCTTATACTAAATAAGTTTTAGATATACAATATACATTGTTATTTCGATTTGTGGAATATCTACCAATCTTTCAATTATAGTCTCAATATGTCCATTTATAATATAAAGATATTGACAAATTGAGATATTTTTAGTTAAGACAAATTGATATCTAATAGAGTAACTGTATAAGTCTTTGTAGTATTTAAATAAAGTAAAACTAAATGAATGGTTACATTCTATTGCTATTTTATTATAAAATATTCAACATAGTACATTTTTCGAATTTTCCTAAAGGTACTAAGATCAACAAAATCTAGAATATTATTGTTAAGTATTTCGATAACAAGATGTTTTCGATTATTATATCAAATTTCAATTACATATATATTCTTAATTATTTATTTTAAAACATTTCTATTTGTCTTTAGATAAATTTTATAATATAATTACGTAATACGAAAAAATTATGCCAATATTGAAATTTTATATGTACTTACGTAATACAAAAAATGCTATTGATAAAATTTTACATTCAAATTAACAAACATAAAAAACCATACAATGTGATCATTTATGTTTTACATCTTCAAAAAAGTGGCGATATTATCTTATTATGTCGTCATATCACATGATATGATCTACGCTTGGCTACTTTAAGTATAAATATAGAGATATCTCACTACAAAATTATAAATGTTAATACTGAATAACAATATAATAATCAACGTGGCCGGTGCCTAAATACCTCTGATGTTGTTAAGTCTAGGAAATATAGTGCACATATATAGTACTAGCATTACTAGGTATGCGTTATTATTGTTGTTAATTGATATAATACACCATAGCATAAACAGAAGGAAGGTAGTCTTGTATTCTAATAAGGTGGTTTAAACATTATTGTGTATTCTATATAGATTGTACATTCTACCTTACACAATTCTACAATTAATATGACGGATCACAATATATTTCTAATTGGCTATGGTTAATACATCAATGAAATGACTGAATATGTTTTAGTAAACACGGCTTTAAATAATGTGGATATTCTAATTATTTATAATATTTGTATCTTTTTTAAATAAATTTCTTTATATTTGATTAATACTTTTAAAATTTATTTTCTCTTTCAAATTTATTATTGAATTAAGCTACATTATACCAAAACAATCTTTTGTATAGTATCTCTAGTACATTATATTATAGAAAAGCCAATTTTATACTATTGATTATATAACTAATTTATGTAAAGTCATTTTTAATTTAGTTAAAATATCAAAAAAAGCATAATAACTTCATATACAGATTATAAAACTAATTGGGTTGTTTAGTTAAAATGTTTGAATTTTGTATTACTTTATGCTTACACGATAAGATTCTAAAAGTTCAAACTGTATTTAATAAAAATTAATATCATTCATACCACCACTAAAGACTTTAAGTTCTCAAAAGTGTGTATAATTCATTATTACGATAAGCCATCTGAATTCTGACGAAATTTACTGATAAAACTAACAAAAAATAGAAAAGGTATTATTTTTATTCTTTTGATAAGTAAATAATATTTGTATTAGCTGTTTTATGTATAAATATTAAATATTTTAATACCAAATCCTTTCGAAATAATCAAAATAGTAAATATAAACAACAAAAAATCAATGTTTATTGTATACATTGTATTTATTTGATTTTTTATTAATTTTTATCTTAAATAATACTACCTCCATTTCAAAATAGAGGTGGCTTTTGAAAATTAAAAATTTTCAATTTTTTTTTAAAAATGAAACTTAATTTATTTAAAAGGAAGCACCAAATTAACGGTTTATTTCCAGTACTAAATAACTTAGTTATCGA
>JAQFYD010002153.1:0-10282 GCA_034694225.1 Bourletiella hortensis
TTCTTATATGATGTAATGTGGACTATAAATTTGGCCTGATAGGACTATAAATTTGACCTGATAGGACTATAAATTTGACCTCATAGGACTATAAATTTGGCCTAATAGGACTATAAACTTGACGTTCACTATAAAAGTTTTGAATCCGAGAAAAAAATAAGTTTTCTTGATTCATTTTATGTAGAAAGATAGCCGAATACGTAATTTTTTCAAATAACTTAGCCGATAAATAATTTTGCAATATTGAGAGCTCATTGTACCAAATTTATTAAATATTAAAATCAGAAGGCGTAATTTCAAAACTAAATAAAAACTGCTTAGCCGGAAATAAAAGATGGCTATGTTAATGTCATAAACCTAGTTTATTTTTTAGTTTACAATCATCTTGAATTACGGAAATTTATATGTTACCTATTTTTCTTTCAAATTTCAATAAGCTTCATTAAAGAAAATAATACCTAAGGTTAATGCACAAAATTTTAAATAATGAAAAAATTTTATTACCTTATCTTCACTTTTTAGTTATTTTTGTCAGTTAAAACATTGATTGAAAACATTCCGAATATTAGTTTCATCCAAATTAATAAAAAATTCAGTATTCATGTATACAAAGAAAAATGATATTATGTTTAAATTGAATATAAATCAAAAAGGTTCTATTTAAGTTTTTTGATTAACAAATTCACACCTGTCTTCATCCTCTTAATAATTTATTTTTTTTATTTTAAAAACAAATCTCTTAATAATTTAAAACCATGTTTTAGATCAATTTTTAATTTTTATGCTATTATTTTGAATATAAGTAAACCAAAAAATATGCAAGTTGAAATGAAATATATATTATTTGTAAATTCAATACTAAGTAATTTCTTTATAACAAATCCTACCTCAAATACCAAATGGGAAAGCAACAAAGATGTAACAATAACTTGGGAATCAGACGCAGAAAAGGAAGTGGAATTGTCTTTAGTTAAAGGAGATGATAAAAAGATAGATTTAGTATTAGATATAGGTAAAATAAATTCAAAAGAAAAGAAAACAAGTTTTAAAGTTCCTGATAATATTGAAAGTAGTGAGCATTATAGTATTAGAATTAAATCGGATGATTTGGTTAATTACAGCCATCATTTCAACATTAAAAACAATAATCCACAGGTGATTAATAATAAACATTCGAATCAAAATAAAGAAGAGGAAAACAAAGAAACCAAAGATAAGGAAGAAAAACAACAAGAGAATAAAGAAAAAGACGAAAAAGAATACAAAGTTGAACAAGACAAAGAAAAAGAAAATAATGACTCTGTAAAAATAGATAATAAAAATGAAAATAAAGATAGACAGAATGAAGAGAAAAAAGAAGATAAAAGTGAGAAACCAAAAACTTCTGGATTTCAATATAACAGTATAAGCTATATCACATTAATAATAATGTTATTTTCTCAATAAATTTTAATAATTTTATTTTTATAAAAAAGCAAATAAAAATTAAGCTAATAATTCCTAGAAACTTGATAAAATTTTAATTAATTCTGTATTGATGATCATTTACTATTAATCAGAACTTTTTTACTACATTCAATGATGATTTCACTAGATTTTTACAAACGGATGTAGAAGGTCC
The DNA here is from genome assembly GCA_034694225.1 of Bourletiella hortensis. Taxonomy (NCBI): domain Eukaryota; kingdom Metazoa; phylum Arthropoda; class Collembola; order Symphypleona; family Bourletiellidae; genus Bourletiella; species Bourletiella hortensis. Next base: position 1,622 of record JAQFYD010002153.1, read on the forward strand.
TCAAAAGCTTATAAAAATTAAGGCATAAGTAATCACAAATTAAAAATATTTTTAAAATTTAAACGATTTTTTTCAATAGAGACTTCTATAAAATGAGTTTTATATTAAATTTTTGTCATTATAAAACTTAATTTTTGTAGATGATTCAATAATTCTTGTATCAATTTAAAGTCGATTGAAATAGCTTTTAAAGTTAAATAATTTATGTATAATACCAAAAACCGGAATCAAAGCTAGAACAATATAAGTATTATATACAGTTCACATTTTTCACTTAATATATGTAATTTAATTTATTAAAAATTATATAAAAACTCTAAATTTAGAGTGACACTTAATTAGTATAGAAATTGTATGATTATTTTATTAATACCACAAAAAAGGTTTTGAAGAACAACTAGGGCGTTCTAGGGCAATCAAGCCCTGTTTTTGTATCGCCAATTTTAAAAATATCATAATAATTTGATCAAAAAGCTTAAGCTTTGATTTATATTTTAGTTGAAATTTTAATTGTTGATTCTGACTATTATTAAAAATAATATTTTTTCAGAAACCGAGCCTAATGCTTAAATATTGAAATTAATTTCAAAAATTACTGGTCGATATGTATTATTTCAGGACTATTCTACATATGAATGATATATAGGACTCAAACAAAAAGCCAGAAAAATTGACAGATGGGGACCCAAAAAAGAAAGATCTGTCAAACGTCATTATGACTAAAATCTAAAACATATTTTCATGCAGTAAAACTGGGTCTTATTAAATAATCACGGTTGTAAATCTGACAAAAAATGTGAAACCAAGACAGAAATCTGTCTTTTTTAAATGCATTATAAATTATTTAACTTTATTAAAAAACGTATAATAATCTACTATTTTTATTGAAAACAGAGCAAGTTTCACCTGTCGCGATTTTGAACCATAATGATACATTACCAATAAATTAAAATTTGAATATTAGATATTAGTAATTTCTTTATTAACCCTTTACGTGCGAGAACATTTTTCGAAAAATGTGCCTCTATGGCGAAGCACAGAGAGGTGATAATTTAATGTCTTATTCCGATTTTTTGCTTTTTTAGTAGTTATTTAATATCTAATATTTAATTTTTATTTTTATTAAAATATATCAGGTTAATTAGAAAAAAGTAATATGATGGCTTGTTCTGCCGGTGGTACAAGTCGTACGGAAAGCATTAATTAAATGGTTTCAAAAAAGTTTGAATGATTTGACTCTCATATCGTATATCAGAGAAGCAGAATTCGAATGATATAAAATTAATCTTTTAAATCATGAAATAAGAGTCATCTTTGACAAATTTTGAAAATTTAACAATTTAAACCCAAGCTATTTTATGGGTTTCAAAGTATAGCTATCAAATTAAAATATACTCATGCAAAGAAATTTTTTGATATTTATTAAAAAGAACATAAATAAATTTCTTAAGCTAAAGTTTATAGCACATATAAAAAGTTGTAAAAAATTAATAAGAATTAGCTGTTTTGACTTAATTACACCATTAATCTCCAAATACTTTCTAACATAAATACGCCATATTTAAAGTATCAAATAATAATCAAATAAAGGTAGTTGTATGATTTACGTGGTCCATTTTCACACTGTTGACGCTTTTATTTGAATCAAATTATATATATTTAAATTGTTTAAAAATCATCAAATTTTATCTATTTATTATAATATTTTTAATAAAACTATAAATATGTGCTATATATATAATTGAGCAAAGATTCAGATGTATTATTTTATTGATATAAAAACTGCTTTTTATTGATATCAAATTGATTCGACATCAATGTGAAAAATGGACAACGTGAATCTTAGAATGTATTTGTGATTTGGTGTTTAATGTGTATTGCTTGGTAGGTAAATTTCTACTTTGGAAATCAGAAATTTGTACTACTTTAATCATTGATTTTGCAGAGAGCTGGGTTTAGCAATTTGGTCATCATTTAACATATCATAACACAGAAAATACAAATAAAAGCTACAAATTATGGGTATTTATTTACAATAAACAAAAAGCAATTAAAGATGTGAAAATCAATAAATGAATAGAATCTGAATCAGAAGAATTAAGCTTCTTTTTTCTATTTTTAGGCACCCTTAGATCATTTAAATCTTCTGCCTCAGTATTGTTTTTATTAGATTTATCCTTATGATCATCATTTGTTTCTTTGTTATCATCATCACTCAACTCTTTTTTCACATCTTTGTTTTTATCGGTTGATTTTGATTTTTCTTTTGTTTTATTAGAAGCAGGAATTGTAGGATTTACAATAGTAAACAAATGACTAAAATTAACATCATTTTTATTAGAAATCTCAACACTATAATCATTACCAGATTCAATATCATTAGGAACCAAATATTCATACTTTTTGATATTCAATTTTAAACTTGTTATCTTATTAGAATATTCCAAATTATTAGGATCTCCTTTAACTAATGAAATTTCAATTTCTTTATCACCATCATCACCTTCAATATCCCAAAATATTGTAATATTTTTATTTGATTCCCATTTTGTACCTGATGTTGGATTAGTTATAAAAAATTTGCTCTTTATTATACTTATAAATATTAATATTAACATTCAAATTTTTAAATTTTTATTGTTTATAATGTATTTTTGGCATTGTTGTTTCAAGTTGATTTATGCAAATAATTATAAATATACTCAACTTTTTAATTATTACAAAGATATTTTTATTTTATACAATCCTCAATGTTCTTAATTAGTGATCTTTATGAGAAGCTGATTTAAAGTAATAAAATAGCAATATAATTTCTTTTTTACGGATTTCTTTAATTAAAATAGAGGAGTTAGTTTACATAACAAATTATCCTCTTTGCTTGTAAACTCAATCATTTATCCGCAAAAAATCCAATATCTGATAAACTAGATGATTTATCAAAAATAGTTTAAGAATTAATTTTTTACTTGTTTCGGTGAATTATAACATTTAAAAGGTTTTATTGTAGTTTTTAATTTTGAAAAATGTTATATATTTGTTTATAACGAAAAGTGGTAACTGTTGTGTATATCTAACACATTAAAACTATTTTATTTTTTATATAACAAATTTCAATAATACTTTATCAATATAGAGATATTATTAATTTACATATTTGAATATGATACTTATTGAAGTATTCAAGGAAAATTGTTTTTGAAAAATTATCCAAGATATAAATAATACAACTAATATGAAAAAAGTGTTCAAAAGTTTTTAAATTCACTTATGCATATTCTTATGTAGTTTTTAAGCATTATGTTTATAAAAAAGATAAACAATTTTAAAATATTCAATCATATGTGTAAGAAATTTTACAGCGTATGTGATAATCTAAATAATACAAAAATATAAAAAATTCAGTTACCATGTATATGTTTAACAAATAGATAATTTTTAGCATTTTTATGATATCTATCAAAAAAGCTCTAAATATATATGCATATTTATACTTGCTTAACATAGTAATCAATATTTATAATCTAGTTTTCTAACAAGTTTGTAAAGAAAGCAAATATTTTCAATGATGATTTTTGATATAAAAAATTAACTAATAAATGGTAAAAGCAGATACTGCCTTATTATAACGCCAGTTATAAAAAGAGAAAATCAAAAGGTCGAGGTTTCTTGATTAAAGAATAATCGATCAATAAATAATTAATTATTAGATCTTTTATATCAGTGTTATCCAATAAAATATATATTGGTAGATCATTAATATTAAAATATTAAAATAGTATAAATTTATATATTATATCACCTTTTATTAAAGTTTATTACAAATTCTCTTACTTTAAAAAATAATCTAAACCTTATATAATAAAAGACTAAGCTTATCATCAGAACGTTACAAAGTCTTACATAAATTTTTGAAAATTATCGATAGGAGGTTTGTTTGCGATATTATGGTTCAAAATTAATTATGTTTGCATTGTTTTATTTTAACAAGCAAGAAGTTAAGTAATTAAAATAGCATTAATTAATGGTTATAAATAATAAATTAAAAAATTTTACGGACAAGATTCAATAACTTAAAACACATCATGATATATTTGAAAAATAAACAAATAATAAATTCTAAAAAACATTTAAAATTCTAATGATAGAATGAAAAATGGCTAAAATGCATTAATTAAAACGAAACAACTAAAAATGAATAAAAAGACATAATTACAGAACTTATATTAATAAAATGAATGTATTTTCATCAAGTAAATTAAAATTTTATAATATTTAGTATATAATACAATAAATGGTTTTGCAAATCCTATATTTAATACTTTACAATATTATTCACCTTTAAAATTTAACAATTTTTACAATCCTAATAGTCCCTATAGATCTGTATGGAATAATAATCAACTTTCTCAGAATTTTAATAGAGGTACAAACTTTAATGAAAATGATGAAAGATTTAATAATTTAAATATCAGGAATATATTTGATCAAATAAAAGATAGAAATATAGAAAGATTTAATAATGAAAGAAACTATGATTCATCAAACAGCTTTAATGTGAGAAATCGTAGTTTTGATAATGATAGAAATTCTAATCTTCCTAATCAAATTTTACGAAATTTCAATATACAAAGACCTAGTTTAAGACAAAACATGCAAACATTTAACACAATTTTGAGAAAAGCAAGACCACAATATCCTAAAAACGAAATAAGCACAAGCATTATATATAAAAGATATTTAAGTGGCAAAAGAGAAAATATAAGATATACAAGAACAATAAGTAAATTTATTTAAGTTTAATACTTTAGATATGTGTCGATTATATCCTAAATCAAAATCAAATTTTTATACTGAGATAAACAGTAATGGTAGAATACCCAATGGACAATGTGTAGAATGGGCAGATGGTAGATACAAACAACTGACAGGTATGAGGGCGAATTTTAATGGAGATGCATGGAAATGGATATATGTAGCTCAAGAAAAATATAGAGAAGGATGGGAGATAAGTAATATACCTATAGCACCATCAATAATAGTCTTGCAACCTTTTGTTCAAAATACTGGTAGATATGGTCATGTTGCAGTGGTGGAATCGGTTAATCTGGATGGTTCGGTGTGTACTTCTAATTGGAATTTCCCAAATCGTCATTCTTTGTCTATGGTTAATTTTTTACCCGGAAGAGGAGTTAAATTTATTAGAGTTAAAAATGCTGGGGTTCTAGTCTAAAATGTTAATAAATCATAAAAAATTCAAATTAAATTATACAAATTTGGATATCAATAATGATTTTGTTAAAAGAAATTTAAATTGTTCTAAATATTTTTAATTATAGTAAAAATTCTAAAAATTAAACATTGATGATTAACTTATCAATTCAATGACCAAATGATTTTTTTTCTTAAAAGTTAATCAAATTTAAAATGTCAAAGCTTCAGTTAATAAATAATTAGTTCTTTAAATTTAGTCAACGTCAAATAAAATATACTTTTTCATTATTTAAATTAAGTTTTTAAAATAATTTGCTAGAAAATTACTAACCAATTAATACCATAGTTAGTACAGTTGAAGCGTCTATAAAAATCATTATAGATATACACTTGCCAATGTTATATGTTTTAATTTTTGTTATATAAATATTTTTGGCTTTAAAATTCGATGAAAAGAACGACATCATTATGATTGTTTTAAGAAAAATCTTAAACAAAACTTAGGCTAAAATAATTGATAAGTATTTTTATAATAAATATATAATTATTTTTTAAATGAATTAATTGAATTAACACTTATTAAGCAAGCCCTTTAAATATTGTCTCCTTGTTTCTTTCTTGTTTTTCCAATATTTATAAATTGTCTTAAATTAAAAAAAGTGTGTGAAGATGATGTCTGGCTACTTACCCGGGCATTATGACCCAAAAGTTAATAAAATTGAGCTATCAAGAGCCAAGTAGTATGATACTTTGAGTAAAGAAAATATATAATTGTTTACTTTTATTAGAATATCTTTGAGAAATATTATAACATATTTCAGTCTTAATGATAAGAGATAATGACCAGCTATTTTTTACATTATTACAATGCTTATATTATAAAAAATGTAAATTTATCACGCTTAGCTTTAATTTTTTCTGTTTTGATTAAATTTTGTTTAGCTAAAATAATAAGTTATTAAAATTTTAATAATGCCAATCTAAATCTTTAATTGCTTAAAAAAATCATCATATTAAGTTTTTATAGATCATGTTATTTTTTATATATAATTTTTAATTTACGAAATCTGCTTAGACAGAAAGACTCTATAACGTGAAATTAAATATTTATAGATTATATCTACTTTCTATGACTTTTCCTTTTTTGTTGATACAAACTTACTTTATTTTATGCCAAAATTACCAAATTTTAAAAAATCAAGTATATTTTGAAGTTTAAAAAATTGAAAATAATTCATTAGTCTGTCTGAGATTTGTTCACAATCATATTTAATTAGTTTAGTTTAATTTAATACAGTTTTATATAACGTCAAAATCACAAATTTTGAGCATATATAGTTTCTAATAAATTAAATATCTATGAAAACGTTTTGTTTTTTGTTGAAAATTGTGACAGGATTAACTTTTAATTATTTTTTAATTTGCCTTATATTTATAACAAATACACAATAACTAAGTTACAAAACAACTGACGAGCGTAGCGAGCTCAAAAAAGACTTGTAAATTACATAATAAGGATAGAAGGCTATTTATGTCTAGGGCTCAAAATCGTGACAGGTGAAAGTTACTCAGTTTTTATTAAAAATAGCAGCTTATTTTCTCTTTTTTAATAAGCAATAATAATTTATAATCCATTATAAAAAGACAGATTATTGTCTAGGTTTCACATTTTTTGCCAGATTTATACTTGAGATTAAAATTAAAGACCCCATTTTTACTTCATAAAAACAGGTTTTAGATTTTAGTCATAATGACGTTTGACAGATCTGGCTTTTTTAGGTCCCCATCTGTCAATTTTTTCTGGCTTTTTGTTTGAGCTCTATTTATGTCATAAAAGCAGGTTCATAAATTTAAGCCATAAAGTTAAAAGCACTAAATTAATTAAATACAAAACAAATTTATATAGTTAATTCTTAAGTGAAAATGTGTATTTGTATTTTTAAATATATGGAGTATAATTAATTTTTTAAATAAAATGTTGGACTTTTTCTCAGATTATAATAGTAAGTAACATTTAAATTATACTTGACAAATGTGTTTATTATTTGGTTTACAAATTAAATTTATTCGGTACTTTTATAATTATTGATAAAAAAACTAATTTAATGATACTAACAAAATCGCACATTTCCTTTTTGGTCAAGATTAACATCATATGATTAAATAATTAAAATTTGCCATTTTTTATAATTATTCATGTAGATAAAAAATTTTCAGTTTTATAAAAAAGTAATACATATGCAAACATAGATACCGAATTAAAATTTCAATATTAAAATTTTTATATTTCTCTTATGATTGTCCTAATCACAAGTTTTTATACTTTGAAACATGAATTAGAAATTTTTAATGTTTTAAACTTAAATATATATAAATTATAGACAACATATCAGAAATGACTTTTCAAGTCTTCTCTTAATTAATGCATATATTGTGGATCCTTTATATTAATCGCGATTAATAATTTTGTTTTTAATGTTTCAAATTAACCAATTAAAATTAAAAAATTAATCTCGAAAAATTAAGTATAAATAAGGGACATAACTCCATAATTATAATAAAATATTATATGGAATGGATAACAATAGTAGTAGTCATCGACGTTGCTTAAATGCATCTATATGCTAATATAAGTCCAATTTTATAGGTTATCCTATTGGATTGGCGTTTAGGTATATAGAAAGCTATTGATTATTGTTAATATATAATAAAAACTCTCGTGGGCAGTAAATATAGGTAATACAATCTGTATCATAAATTTATTATAAGAAAGGTAAAAATAAGAATTATTGGTTCATGTAATGAAAAAATTCTTTATATCTTAAACTCTTAGTTTTATGTATTTTTTTAGGAAAAATCTGATTTATAAATCTTTGTTGGATGCTTTAAATGCCTTATAATGTATATAGTAATCTGTAAAATCCTTTGAACATCAAACATAAACTTCTTAACATGAACCCAACTAATCTATTGCCTGTTACATTTTTATTTTAAATTAATTATTTTTATTGTGTAATTTTTAAAGATTATAATTTTTTACCTGATTCCGAAAACAAGCACTTAGAAGTATATGTGCATATAATATTATTAAATTTTTGATCTAACCCTTTCGCTGCGGCAGCTTTTTGAATTTTTTTACACTCAAAATTAATTAATTTTTTTGAAACATTTACATAAAATTGATTAAAAAGATTAAAAAATTTACATAAAATTAATTATGAAACGATAATCTAAAAGGATAATAATTTGATGATCATACAGATATTGGGCTTATTTTTAGTATTATAAGCATAAAAACACATTACATGTATAAATAATAAAAAGATATATAATCTATATGTAGGACTCAAACAAAAAGACAGAAAAAATTGAAAGATGGGGACCCAAAAAAGACAGATCTGTCAAACGTCATTATGACTAAAATCTGAAACATATTTTCATGCAGTAAAA
>JAQFYD010002154.1:0-10282 GCA_034694225.1 Bourletiella hortensis
TACACTTGGAAGCCTACGTGCAAGTTGCAAAACTCGTTTTCCCTATAGTCACGTAGTGGCTTCTCAATTTTTTAGCTTCTGTTACCATTGCCATGTCCGAAACATTTTAACTCTTTAGGTCTTTTGAATGATCAATGTCATGTAAAATTGAAACATAAAATTGAAAGTCCTTGGGGTGGATTGCTCCAGAGAATCACTGCCTGCGGCAGCGTTATGATACAAAATTCTATGTTTACACATGCTTCCCTCGCGTGTACAGGGGCGATTATTTTTACAAATTCACATTTTCGTTGCAACGAGTAGTTGTCATGGTTAATGACTACCTGCCTATTGCACACTTTCTAACCGACATTTCGACAAGTTATACGACTCGTCAGTCAGAAACTGTTTTATAAATATAGCAACAATTTTCCTTTGTGCAACCTGAATTCCAGGAACGGCAAAAGGATCAAGTTCCTCCAGGGACTTTGCTCACAGGAAAAGCCCAAGCCCTGACTTTCTGAGATACTGTGTAACCCTCGGCCAAGGATTGTAGCGGAAGAACAAAAGTTGTTACATGTCTCAAAATGTTGCAGAAAAGATGCGAGACTCATTATGCCATCCATCATGGGAATTAAAAGGGCTACAAAATTCACAAATTGTAGAGGGAAATCCGCAGGAATGAAGGTTCCGGTGGTTAGACCAACCAACCTGTTACGAGCTACGTTAAAGTTTTTAAGATAGAGGCAAGCACGTACTACTAGGAATTTTAGTACTAAAATTAACTTGACAAAGCAACCAACCTCTTTCATATACTTCTTCAGTGAGCCTGCCAGCGCACTGAGCATGATAGTAGACATTCCAGATTTCAATTTAGATTTCGTTTGCTTAAGAAAGTCCAATGAAATTTGTTCACTCCAAGTTAAACTCTTTTCTCCTGATGGTGCCGTGGTTGCATTGTGCAGTACGTTCTCATCCTTGGCTGACATTTCCCAATAGAAATGTCTCGGCCCACGGAAGAAGAAGAAAAGTACTACGGCGACGCCATAAAGCCACGATCGTTTTTGTTTCTTCTTTAAAATCGGAATAGCAAAATCTTCCTCTCCTGCCATGTCCTTCAATATGAATTTGAGTAAACTGAATCCATCTCCGATCCCGTGATGAACTCTAATAAACAGAGCCATCTTTTTCACTGCATTCTCCACATCATCACTTTCATTGTCATAATGGAACCGAGGGATAAGAAGAATCTCCCATGGGGCTCGTCCCGGTTCGAATTCTTCGTTTGATATTTTCCCAAGTAATTCCAAAGCCTCACTCTCACTCATACTTGGCGAATCCGCTGTCAAATGGCCTGCATATCTCATGTGGTACTTAATATCAAAATTGGATGGCTTCCAACAAAAGTATCCACCACAACGATCAATGCGCTGATAGAATTTGGGGTAAACGAGTCTACCGTCGTCAGAGCGTCGACCCATAGACTTTTCACATCGTGCTCTCAAGTCCTCAAGCTCACATTCACCTTCAAGGACCTTAAGGGACTTTAGGATTTGACGTGATTTTGGAGTGTCCATCATTCCAATTACGTCCAAACCACGTACAGGTTCACCCAGTGGTCCATATCGTAATTTAAGATATAGCCAGAGCAGTCCACGCCATAGCATTAGAGCACCATAGGGCGCACCCAAAAATAGGATCCAGCTTGCCGTAAGAAGCATTAAGACGAAATCTTCTATGGCAATTTTAACTGATCTCAGAATTCCTCTTAACTTTACAGCCGGCTTTGATGTAGAAAGGAACACCGTTACGGTGACCAAGGAAACTGAGAGGACTGCTGGGATGAGCCCAACATTTGATAGGAATACTTCCATCATATTGTAACCGCACTTATTGTAATCACCAACACACACAGATAATTAATGGCCGCAACAAACTTTTATGCTGCGATGAAGGATTTGATGGCATTAAAGGGACTTCTTCTAATGACTGTCCAAGAAGTCTTAATTAATCATGATCCTCAGTACAGTAGCCGCAGATCCCGGCTCCCATCCATTCTCCGAGAAGATAATAGTAAGTCCCTCGGTGTAGTTTCTCTGAAAATTATACAAGATCCAATACTATAATCATTAGCTCTAGTCAACGTCAAGGCCTTTAGCCAATTATTACTTCCTTGTTAGATACATAAAAACTGGAACTGCATGGATATCCAGCACGAGGCAAATGCCAAAGTACCCCCTACCTTACACTGCCTAAAAACACAGTTGCTATGGCAGAGCAATTGCAAAATTATTATGCAAAAACGCTATTTATTAACATCTATAAGTGCGCCCCGGCAGCTATTCACGCCAAGTCGAATGCAAAATAAATCTACTATCTAACTACTTCTATATACCTTGGGACACTATAAAAAAGATTTACAGCATTCAAGGCTGAACTAGCTCGTCAGTAATGATAACGATACAATTCTAATGTAGCAGCCGCAAAAGAAGATTTTCTGATGGACCATGTATTAATTTTTCTTGCTTTTATTTCGTTTGTTTAACCAAAGATTGAAGCAGCCCCTAAACTGCAGTTCGGTCTTGCCCCTTGCATGTGACTTGAGATTTTAATTGTTGCCGTGAGAAGTACAAGCAAAAGGGGATGTAGTTCCTGTGAGAATAGCTTCCGCCTCTATTAAATAGCTTCATAATGGCATTTAGGAACTAAATACTCATCACATTTTTATGATTATTACAAGCTTCCCACATTATATTTAAGTGGTGAATTTCTTCACAAACCCTCCTGTCGACTGTCGACATTGAAGGGTTGAAACCGACCTCGTAGGAAGCAGTTTTCCCAATCCGATAAGATTACACAGAATAGAATTGATATACAAAATGCGAATAATAAATGAGCCGTTACCTTGGAAATCAGAGCGCAGCTTACGACTGAACTATAGAAGTCAAAACTGTGATTTAATGGCACCAAAGATGAAGGACAGCACAAGACAATTTTTTTATCCTTATGCTATCATTATACACACGTGAACAATGGACCGCTTTTCATACATAAGATGTGGAAAATTGGGAGAGATACTCCTCAGAAGGGAACAATGTTGGTCGAATGAAGAGGAGTTACAAACTACTGAAGGCGAATTGAAGATTTCTCATGAATTGTTCCTCATCATGTGGGTCAGAAGAAACAGTCAAGTTGCTGAACAACTTTTTGGCCTGAATCACCCTAATCCCTCAGCGAATTTATCCTTCTGATTCCCCTTGGTTGTTCGTATGCCTAAAAGAGCATACACTTCATGCAAGGGATAATTTGTAACAGACTTCAGGTGAAGGCGCAATGCACAAAATGTGAACCTCAGAAGAATGGGATCAGATGCAATGAACAACAACATACATGACTGCACATTGTCCTGTACTATTCATACAGCACTGCACCACTGTGGAAGCCTTCTTATCCGCATTGCCCCGTCTTAAACTTTTTATAGTGCACTGTCTGGGGTGGGTTGACACGTAAATTTTTCACGTAACAGTATACACACGGTATAACACTCCATGTCCTCCTTTTTCTAAAAATATGAATGCAACCAGCTCAGGAGAAACAGCTACATGAATACAAAACATAAGATCACATGAAAACAATACCATGCAAAGTTTACTTTATTGACTCCAAAAAAAGTAACGAAATTCTACAAAGAATTTCTAGTAGGAAATGATAACAGATTACTTATTTTATCTACTACCATTCTATACCGGGATAACCACAACGGGGCACCGTGAGAGATTGCATCATCATTCTTTTTAAAAAATAGCACTATCGGTTTCAATTATGGACCGATATGTTCGACAAGATGAGTTACAGGATTCCGTAATAACAATAGACAACCCGAGGTTAACCCTAACAGTTCTTAAAACTAATTCATACGAACATGATATCTATGAGAGTACTTAGATAAAAGTGTTCAAGGAACGTTATTATTTCATTGCTCAAACGATCATATTATCCTATTCCAGCTTCAAGTAGTCATGGAGCTTGAAAACATCTCCTGAATCAAATCTTTCAGCATTCCGAATCACTTCCAGACCAGATGGGCAATCTGTCCATCCTACTGGTACGCTTCCTTCTTCGATTTGTTCCCGGGACTTCTCTATGAGGCTACAGTTCAAAAAAGTAGTTCGTTAATTCAAATTACAATGGGACACTTTAGTATTGAGACAAACGCTCTCTTCACAGCTGTTGCTATGATAACCTACCTGAGAGTCTCTGTTATTGCTTTTTCGCGTAAAATTTTCAGTTCTGCGGGATTTGCTGACCGTAATATAAGATTTATTGTAGCTCTTATGGAATTAATCTGTCCAAAAAAACAGTGTCAAAATACGATCGTGAAAGCAAAAATAAGCGGAACTTTCTGCATTTTTACCAGGGATATGTCCCAGTTGTCAATTTTAGCGTCAAAAGGTACAATCACGTCATGATCACCATAAAGTGGTTCACCAGTTTGAGGATCGACACCCAGGCCGGCCAGGACTCCAGTGTATTCAGTAAGAGATTCATTAACTTGAAGCCTTGTCACTGGGCTAAACAAAAGCGTCATTAATCCTGCAAGCCCCGGAAGAGGAGGAAGCATCGTGGTATCTCTGGGTAAATCAAACACAGTGTCAAAGTACACAAAGTTACATAAGCTTTGGAATATTTTACTGGTGGTAGTTACCTAGCCATGGCTCGTTCGTTGCGTGGAGAAATACCCACGCTCGCGGCGACAAGAAGACGAGAAGGAGGCTTCAGATAATCCTGATCCAAAGCCACGCTGTTGACACTAGCCCCGTCAACCATCACTTGCCTATTACCAATACTACCAGATAATGCTATGAATGACAGTTCTAAGGGAGTATTAGGCCCACGCAGATTCACAAGAATCGGTCTTTGTTCATCAGAGCATTCTGGTGGCGGTATCAGTGGACGTGGGACGTTCTTTGAAAGCTGTTTTTCATTCAGGTTATCCAAAACAGTCTTATCCTGGCGAGCAACGTACGTGGAAATACGGTTACCGAAATTATCCTGGGCAAAAACAAAGAGCCGTGAAAAGCTTGCAAAGCAGCCGGTGACTACCAGCTATATTAATTATTAATTACTTGAGAATCTCTTGACTCAATGGCTTCCTGTGCTAGGCTATGATCAAGTAGAAGCTTTCGGAAAGACTCGCTGTTAGGAGGGACCAATATATCCCCAGCCATTATACTTTCCACAATCGAAAAGATCTGCATACGAATACCAGTAAAATCATTCATTTGCAAATGTTAAAAATCATGATATCGGCACTGTAAAAGCATACTTACCTCAAATGTTAGGACTTGGGCTGAAGATGCCAATTTCTCCAGCAAAACTTTTGTTTTAAGAGGCCAGATACTGGCAAACTTTGCAGGGGCGGTGACTTCTTTTAGTCTACATTGTATGGCCTAGCAGAAAAAATAGACATAAGTACATGTGACTTGAAATCCTTAGACCCGTACTGATGATTAGCGCCAGTATTGCCGTTTATAATCATTCGCGTGCACTTACAAGAGCAGGAATTTCGTAGAGTTTGTCCACCCCTGACCCTCTTATCCAAAATAATTGATGAGACTTCTTGAATGTGATTCCTCCACGGTCAATGTAGTATACCTGTGTTGATGTTACAGTCAAATTGCATGTACTTGAGGAAAATTAAGGCGAACTCCCATTTCAAAAGCCCAAGACATACCAAGGCATCTTTCCGCTGCCGGTCGTCTACAGTTTGCTCCACCCGGGCCCGGTAATACAAATTTTCTTCCAGGACGAAGACTAAGTCTCCTCGTTTCAAGCGATCGAACCGAACTTGTTTGAAGTTTGCAAAATTGTCAGCCAATATTTTTTCCACGGATTTCAATTTTGGCAAGTCGACTTCGCGCACAACATAAAATTCTGAAGGCGAAATTGCCTGCAAAACCAAAGCTACCATGAAATTTTCGAAGAGAATTTCACATTTTATATAAAACGACGAAGGTTCAGAAGAGCCTTAGTTTAGCTGAAAATGACAGCACAACTTACAAAAGTAACAATCACAGTTGTTTGCCTGTCTATGACACTAGGTAGACTTGTTTGCAATGGGGCTCTGGATACATATTCGGATACGCGCAAGTTACTCAAGTACTGCTCCAAAACATCAACTGAATCACGCTCCCTGAGAATGCACAATTGGACCATAATTTCTCTTACTAAAATTGTGAGTAATTACTTTAAATGACGTGTATCTTACGGTAATACAGGGAAACTGACAATCTGGCGTAACATCCTCATTTTCACCGCTCTGTATAACCCATGGGACAAAGATCCAACTTTCTGCCCACGGCTGTCAAAAGATACCACTAATTTTGTAGACTTATCTTGCCGCTCAACGTATGGAATGAGCATCTCCCCTTCGAATGTACTCCCGTCGAAGTATTTCAGCACGTGTTTTTCATACCTGCAGTACTTCCATTGATTAATCATATGCCCCGTTTTACATTTATACTAACTGTGAGCAAACTACTACTCACAACGTAGTTGGCTGTGACTGCGGAAAGCCTTGGAAAACAACGGTTGTAGAAGGATTCCGACCTCCGAGGTCCTTATATAGAGTTTTCTCATATTCTTTGCACTCCATTTGAGAACGCGAAGAAACAAAATAATTAGGATAAAAGGCTCCAGCAATAACTATCTGAAATATTCGACAAAGTACGCACGACAATTGTGGAATTTCAATCATAACGAATGCCTGCACTGTGAAATTTACCTTGAGTAGCAACGCTCGTTCTTCAGTCAACTCTTTTTTGGAATTTTCTTCCGTAACAACATGCACAGACTGCAATCGTCGTTTGATTTCGTCTACCAAATTCTGGATTTCTCTGCGAAACAATGTTTTAGAATCAGGCCCTGCTCCATAAATATTTTCAATTAAGAATTTAGCCATACCTCATTACACTAAGCTGAACCAGATACTGCTTGGCCCAACTACGTTCTTCACTGGTACGACGAAACTCTCGCCCATGGAATTTCTTGATCCACGTCTGTTAGACAAAAACTGCATTTTCAGAGACTCAGAATTCGCACCCAAACAAGTGAACGTACAGCAATGACGGCGACTTCTTACCCGATAAACATTTACGAGTGCAAAACAATCGGAAAATGTGTTTTGAGACCAATGTAGTTTTGACAAATATGCCTGAAGTCTTCTATTGTATGGATAACTGAAAGGACTTTTCGTGCTGAGACCGGCAGCTGCAAATTCATGTAGAAGATCACCAAATCATATAATTGCCAGAACTCCAACATATTTCCCTTTTTTCTCTCACCTATGACGATGCATTCTTCGAGTAAATTAAATGCGTGGCCCAACATTATAAGCCGCCCAAATCGCATGTCTATTGGTAACCTCGCCATAACTTTTCCCAAGTACGTAAGATCACCATCAAGTTTATTATACAGACGTGCGTGTCCACTTTGTTCGGAACAATCAATTGTTAAGGCCCCAACTTCTTTTAAGTTAGCCACTGCTCTACGAATGCCTGAAATCTTTGGTGGATCGATTGCAAGAGCAAGAGTGGCCACAGGACTACCCATATCTAACATCTTGGCATGTAGCACAACGCTCTCCAGACTTGATTTCTTCATCTCTGGAGCCGCCTCTTGAACTAAGCAAGTGTCCTACAAGAAACCAAATGAATGCGAGTTATTACAGTGCACACGCAGTCGGGAATTCAGTGTAAGGGCTTTGAGAACCTACGTAAAAGAACTTCGGCACCAGACGGTAAACATATCCTGGAGATACTCTGCCACAACGACCCCTCCGTTGGATACACTGATTTTTAGAGGCCCACTCCATCCGTAGACAAGTATAGTGTGTCTCAGGGTCACAACTCAGAGATTTGGTTAAACAGAAATCGATAACTGCAAATGAAATATGAGACAAATTCAACTTCGAAGTGAACGGATTACGTAAAAAGGAACGAAACTGCTTTGTCTGTACCGTATTTAATATCAGTCACAGTAATGGAACTCTCGGCAATATTTGTCGCCAGTATTATTTTTCGGTAACCCTTAGCAACGGGTTGAAAAACTTTCTGCTGCTCCTCATTTGTAATCGTGGAGTGCAGCGGAAGCAAACTCCATTTTGGATCATTTCCGTTTCTGCAATAAAATTTGTTTTGTTATAAATTTAATCATTAGCTGGAAAACGAAATGGTTTGTTATACTCACTTTTCTCGTTCAAGAGAGACATCAACAAGAAGTTTGTACAGAGTTTCAATCTCCAGTAGTCCAGGCAAGAAAACCAAAACAGCACCTCGATCACACCATGAATGTGTAACACCATTTCTTTCTGAATGCAAAATGCCCGAGTATTTCCTTTCTCTTGTCTCGAATTCATCAAATGAGGTAATGATTTCCCCCACCACTGCATATACTGACTGCTCGATTCTTGGTTCTGCACCTAAATCTGCTCCATATTCTTTGGGCTAAATCAAAGAATCGGTGTAATATAATTTATACTAAACTATTCTTTCAAGAAGTTTTAAGCAAGGACAACTTACAAAATTAATTCCTGGTATGTTGTCGATGTAATATTCCGTTACAGGATATACTGTTTGGTAAGGAATACTTATGAGAGCAGCACCTGGCTGTAATCCATCGCAGCACCAGGCAGGAAAGTAGTCCATAAATTTTTGCGCATTTAAGGTAGCAGACATAAGGATAACTTTAATACGAGTTTCTGCTAGTTCTATCATAATGTGTTTTATAACCAGCATGAGAAGGTCAGTGTCCAAATCTCTCTCATGAACTTCATCTGAAATTCAATCGTATCCCGTGAACTCAAATACATCAATAATAAAAACTCCTGCAGTCGTCATACCTATGACTATGTGAGTCCAGTCATCAAAGTTCTTTCTATTAATCATCATCTGAAGTAGCACTCCTGTTGTCATGTATACCAAACGCGAATCTTCGCTGAACTTGCGGTCCATTCCAACCTAATGCATCAAAAAATAATTCACATGACAACGCAAATCCGACAAGCCATTCAAATCGCAGCTAGGCCAAAAACTGTACCTGGTAACCAACAAGTGAACCCAATTCCCACCCTCGTTCCTGACATACTCTAGAAGCAACGGATACGGCTGCAATTCTTCTTGGCTGGGTAACCACGATCTTGCAGTGTCGTTTATTCTTAACAGCATCGTCCAGCAGAAACTGAGGCACTTGGGTTGTTTTTCCGCAACCAGTAAAGCCTTCAATGATTGTAACCTGATGATTGCTAATAGCGTCCAGAATCTAAAGAACAAACCACACATACCAAGTTAAATACTTTATTCCAAACTACCTGAATAATTTCGTTGACGAAGACGCAGGCCAAATCATACCTTTTCTTTGCACGTATTAATGATGAGGTTTCCATTGTCAACATTCCTTTGGTCCATGTTAAAACGGTTATAAAAACGTTCTGGTGGCTCATTCCGAAAATCGTCGTTTCCCGGGAGGGACGAATTACTTTGGTCACCAAATCCTTTCCATGACACATTCTGACTTCGTTTTCTCAACTATAATAAAAATCAACACACCATATCATATTCTTCCCCCGATTAAGTTACAAAAATGCGATCTCATACAAATCTAATATGACTTACTTCGTTCACCTGCAGAATCTTCTGATGTTCCAATTCCCTATATTCGCTTACATACCTTAGGTCATCATCATCTTCTTCTTTACATTCAACTGCTCCATTATCTTCTACCCACTGACAATCGCGCTCATTCGTGATATCTTTACCTACACCTAATGACGAGGATGACTGTGAATTACACCGGGAGTTCCACAGTCCTCCAGATTCCGTTTTCTGATTCCGGTGATAAGATGATCGGGCTCCGTACAAACCCGCCATCATTCAGCCCTTCACATTAAAAAACTTCAATTATTACTGAAACTCTTTACATTCTAAACGCATGGCATCGCCATGCCAAGAATTAGTTTCGCAATGACAGAGCATATTGTGAGAAAAAAAGTGAAATTTGCAATATCTTAATTTGCCTACATGTGACGTATCTTACCTCCTCCAACCTCTTGCCAACCCGAGGACGACGATGGACCCGAAGTACACGAAAGGCAGGCAACTCTTGCTGACACTAAAATTTTTATTTACACTACAATCAGGACATTGTCTAAAATGATGTCAACTGTTCTAAATTTTATTTACACCAAATTATAAAACACTGAATCATTCAGGTTCATAAACAAAGACAAATAACCGAATGACATTTA
>JAQFYD010002155.1:0-10277 GCA_034694225.1 Bourletiella hortensis
TCACTCTTTGTCTCCCGATTGACGTCAATGCCGTAAAATAATGTCCCACAGTGCAACGTGATCTCCATTTCTATTTTACTGAGTATTAAGTCCAGAACAAAGAGAGCCATATATTAACGTCAATTGCATGAATAGGTGCGGCAGATGGCTACAGTCGCTATTTGCGAAACAATGGCAATAGTTTGAACTGCATGGGTGTCCATGAGGATCTGGCAAGATGAAAAGGTGGTGCAAATAAATAATATGCCTGTGTTATTTGCGTCGTTATGGAATATTCCGCAAAAATTACAAGTTCAGGTTAGTAATAATTATACAACCGGCACAATATATTGAAAGAACATTGTAAAATCTACCACCTTACTTGACATGTTGAGTATGGAGGGTCTGACGGGCTTAATTTTCACATTTCGCAAATGATGTTCTGACTGCGTCCCCGAAAACTCCCCTCGCTTCTCCAACAGTCCACAAAAGTCTGCATCATAACTGCAGTAAGTTTAACCCGTTTCACCCACCATTTCGTTTAACTTTGGAGCTGAATTGAGCAACTTTTCAGTTGCTTCCTTCTCCTGCTCATCCCTGGCAGCATACGTGGAAGAAATATCGAGTACTTAAATGGGGTACACAATTTTTCCAGTCCCACTCCTCGTCGTCATCATCATTATGGTGCTCACATGTGTCGCTGAGCAAATTCATGCTGCCCTTGAGCTTCAACCATTGAGCCCAAGAAAGGAACTGTCATTAATTTCAGATACTGACGTATCAATGGTGGGGCAATGTGGAATGCCACACCTCGAAGCCGTATTTTGATATCCATTCTCAAATGAGGGCGCAAAATTCTGTGAGTTTATGCATCGCTTTTGTACTATGTTTCTAAAAGTCGGATTGTGTGACAATTTTGGATTTTTAGGATGGAAGTTATGCTCAGATAGCTCTATTCGGAAGATCAGCTGGTGCTGCGAAGCTCGCTGCAAAAATAATTTCAACGGACCCACGAGAGCCATTGCCACCAGAATTCTATTCTAATAATGAAAATAATTTTGATGGTGGGAACTATGACAACATTGTGGAAAAAGGAGCAAACCGAAAACATCAATCGCCTAAAAATCGGGGGGAAAAGGCAGTAATGGAGTACTAAGACCGTCTACTACTCACAAGCCAGCTCCGACAGAAGAGTTTCCAAACAGATGACAGTTCCGGTGACTATTTTGATGGTACTAATAATTTTATCGAACATTATGCAGGAAGAAGGCAGGAGAAACCAAGGGACAGAGAGCCTCTCGGGGCAAACCAAAATAACGATTTGATCGCCCAGTTTAGAGTAAACGCAGATTATACTCAACAGCAGCCAAGAACACACCAGGGATTTGTTGTATATCGGCCTCCCATAGGGCAGAATAGGCAAACTATACGGACAGAATTGATATCCAGTTTCCGCCCCACAAAATAGCGCACCCAGGCAGGTCGCAGGATTTGATACAGGGGACAGATCCACAGAAAGGAATTTTTTACAACCTCCGGTAGAAGGGGCAGGGCAGGACCTTCCAGTCAGCATTCACCACCTGTTCAAACTCCGCCAAGTTCAACTTATGGTGCCTCAAATATTCCCGTCAAATATATTATTTAGGATTCGTAACCAGCTTGCACCGGATGGCCATCATCGAAAACCAGCACGAGGATATGGAAATGATGAAGCAGTCAGCGCAGCTGCTCACCAGCAAGTCAATGCAGAAGAGCCTATCGATAGCTTTGAGGCATACCCTGAGAATCCACTCATCGTTCGCCCTTGTGGTAGGCCTTCACGGCCAACTCGACCGTCCAAGTCCACACTTTGGAAGCAATGGAATTAGTATTGCATACAACTGGAACACAAAATGGATGTCAGAATTTGACAAGCTCAGAGGCATGTATTGTTGCGCCTGAACTGAAGTCACAGATCTTCCACTCCTACTGCTGTTTTTCCAAATCATCCATTTCTGCCAGGCCTCATGTATTCCACTACTTCTTAGTGTTCTCAGTCTGCTCAAAATGTTAGGTCGTCTATGATACTTATTCAGTCCTCCAATGACCACGTAGCCACGGGTGGACCGCAGGGTACTGTCATCACTACGCAAGTTATTGGCAAATGCCACCTTTTCACCGTTCCTCACCTTTAGAATCTCATCCTCCCAGTCTCTGTTAAAGTACCTTAACGGAGTTACAAGGGCTGTCCGTTCAGTTTTGAGCACCTTGACGATATCAGTTTTCTTCGAGGCTGATAAATGTAGAACCCTGGACAGGCTCTTCATATTTGCTATCTTTTCGGCATACGCCTCTTTCCATTGCAGATACCCTTTGGAAGCTGACGGGTTTGAATAGTTTGCCGTCGCATTTAGAATTCGTTCCTCTTCATAAATCCGACATGGGTACCTTCCGTAGTTGACATGCACTCGCATCTTTTCCTTCCGGAGGTGCCTCAAAACAGGGCCACTCTGCAGGAGTTTCATTGGTGAAATAAAGAGTAAAGTTATCCAAGTCTGTTTATCTTCCATACGCAGTGCTATAATTGGGCTGTAAAATGAAAATTAATTGCATCATTCCCCTCTATCCACTTGCTATTATCAGAGCCATGAAGAGCCACGTGCTGGTAAACACCTTGATCCAAGCTGCGGTTTTCGTGGCTGCACGTGGCCAAACTATCTGCTCCACCATGGCGGCACACAGGCCAAAAGCGCTTGAGAGCAGAGTCTCACAGTAATGCTCATCATATCCGCGAGTTGCCAGAATTACAGACGCAACTATGATAAACGAAAGGAAAAGGAGCCAAAATGTACGGTCAAAGGGCAATAGAAAATAGCCAACAATGCTCTCCGTCTCAGTAGTGACACCAGTGGAGGTAATAAATCGAAATTCTGCGTCGTAGCCCGTGGGCTCGAAAGCACTAGCGTGGTGGGTAGCGATGGCAGTTGTTGCCACGAGTGAAACCACAGGAAAGTTGGGCAGAATCATGACGAGTGAAAACACGGGCTTTGAGGCATTACATTTAGAGAATAAAAATTGCGGCACTGATTCATCTTCCACATCAGAAGCACAAATCAAGAAAGGCAAGCGTTCTTTTACACAGTTGTGCTTTCTAATCTTCAATCCTAGACCCAACCAGGTGTTTCTCTATGACCGGACTGTGCTTGTACGAAAGACCCATTTTACATCCAGGCCACCTCTTATTACCGTGGTCAGTGTGTCAACCATGGTCTGACTGCATGATTTTGTGGTACTGTTGCAAGAGAACGGTATCCAGACTGGTTTGAACTGGATCAAACGAGGATGGTAAGGAAGGCAGTGCCAACAGACGAACTTACCCTGAATCAAACCTTTCTCTGCAGACCGGTTTACAATGAATAAAGGTGGCAGATTGGCTTTGAATGTTGGCAGTATACGAAAAATAGTGCAGCTAGCGTTAGAATCCTGCTTGTAAGCACCATTTTTGTATAAAATAATGACGATGGTCAAATCATGAAAGGTTACTTTGCCCCAGGGCAACAGAGGAAACGTATTTTCCAAGAAGTTCCGGTACACATCTCGATCAAGAGCAAGTAGTTCCGCTGCGACTAAGATTTTTAGGGCAGAGAACGTGTAGCCAAGCTTTGGAAAGTGGATCTGCCAGGAATTCAAACGCAATTCCCAGCCTGACTTTGAGCCGTTGAATTCAGTTGACGCTACTGTATTTAGCAGGTAAGGTTTGTGAATTTGTGTGTAATCCACAGTTTCGGCCAGCAGATCATCCACAAAGTGTATTGCACAGTTGGCGAACGTACTTGTTAGCAACCCTGAACCCCAGTGGTTATTAGGGTTAGTTGTTTTTATGAAAGACGATGGGGCCAAGGAAACCAAAGTGAAAAGAGCTGTTGCCAGCGAAAATGAATATATGTGGTGCAAGGACATGATTTTGTGACTGGGTTGTTGCATGTACTAGTGGTGGGGACTGCTTGGTTCTTGCGAAGTGTCACCCAAAGCTCTAATAAGAGTTGTTGTTTCAGCATATGCGCCAAAAACGGCTTGAAGAAATGCAAATTCCAGAACATTTATTGTCACACAGTAAAGCAACGTGATTTATGGTAATCAGAAGTAAACAAGGTTGATAACTATTGTTTGTTGAAGCAGGTGACACTTGGGGCGTCACAAATCTGTCCAGAATCACTTTATGTGACTTCATTTGGGTGCACAGTTCTAACACTTAAATGTAAATAGTTACGGCGTATGCTACTGATTGAAGCAGTCTTTCACTTTCACTGCAATTTACTTCAAGTCGCCACAGCATGAACATGCATACTTATGCTTACTTGTTAAAGGCAACAGCATGACTTCCCTGAGGTCCTATATGCTGCTTACTAGATTCTGACCACGTAGTCAAGTAGAGCCGCCCGCAGAAAATCTTAGTCTATTCATGGGTAAGTCATAAGCGTGGCGATAGTATTACAGCTAATAAAATTGAGAATATTCAAAGCAGTACCTTGTTTGATGTAATACAGGCTCCCGAATGGAACCCCCACCGCGAAGCATGACCTTGCGTTACACATTACTTCCTTGGTGAAGCGCTTCGTGTCATTTGCATGAGTGGAAGCTGTTCTTGCAAGCTCAAGTCGGTTTTGAAATCGATATCCGCTTGCATTTCTCGCCACTGCACTGCAGACTGAAATCGCCGTCGCTCTAGAATGATCGTTAGAGCTGAGAGCGTGTTCTGGAATTCATTGTGCGTCTCCTCGTAGATGGGCGCGTTTGTTTTGTAGTATGTGAAGATGAAGATGGTGATGATGATGACCATGAGGGAAATTTGATGTATTTGTCAACAAGCATCTGGCCAACAAACTTGATGCGTCATTAAATCGATTTCCGATGATTTGTAGAACTCTGTACGTCTTCGCCTTCTAATCGAAAGTCATATTTCCTTCCTTCCTACAAATTTAGACGTATGTTTAGTACGTGGACCTTGTGGGTATGCAGTGGCTATACGACGCGCTTGCTTACCTCAAGCAGAGTATCTGATTGCACGAATTGATATGAAGCGTGCTGGCAAAGTACTGGAAATAGCCAGCCAGTGAATTGCTCATCACCCGGTAGAAAGCATATGCCGCCCATATGGATGCCGTCACTGTGCTTCGGTACTCTTCCGGCACATTGGAGTATATGTAGTGGTTCTTGGTTCCCTCTGCTGCAACCAGAAAGCATTGTCCCAGCGCTTGCAAGTTACCAAACCAGAGATGAATGTGAACAAGCTTGTGATCCTTGGTTTTTGGCAGTCGTTCCTCACTGAACCATTCCCTTGCCCACAAAGTTTGGTTCAAGTGATCGACCATTTCCTGGTACTTGATCAGAACCTGATAGTGACAAGTGGTTAGAAACCACCAGCTGATCCAAAGTAGACAGAGGAGACACCAGTCACCTCTGCTCACATTATCATCCGCAGCGCCACGAATCAGCTCCTTCGTAAGTTGGCTCAGTTCAATCAGAATTCCAAGGAGCATGAGGATGAACCAGGTTATGAATTTGAGGCTGTGAGGATCGACAGCAAACCGTCGCCTGGTCGTGTCGTATGTAAACGGGATGGCATTCATCCCCATCGCGACTCTAAATGAAAGTTCCATCAGCTCGTATGCCCGTCCAACGTTGGGCTTGAGGGAAGGGCCGGTTTCTTCAGTATTCGGCATGTTCAGCAGTACTTAATATCTTTTGGAATTGAACCAAAACTCCGTTACCAAGGGGCACACAACTGTAAGGAAGTCACGGAATGACGAAGTTTGTACTGAGGCGACTGAAGTGAATTCAAATGTGCCAATGCCTGGCCGACGTGGAGTGGAAATGTATACTGTCGGCCCTTACGCAAAGTTGAGTTATACAGTAGAATTGTTCTTAAAACAACTCTTTCACTAATGCTTCGCTCAGTCAATTAGACGTTAGGTAAGCTGTCAAAAATAAAATGGCTTTCACGTTGCTGTCAGCCGTCGCTGTCATCAGTTGAAGCCTGCTTTGCTAAACAATGTAAATTACAAACGTTCAAGTGGACGGAGCTCCAGTAATTTTACACTCGGCGGAATTCTGTCGCTCTAATTCACATGTACGATGGGCATTTCCAAGTATTTGAGTATAGAATGCATCACGGCTGCAGTGTGGTTTGCTCAGAGAAATAAACACATGTATTTTATCGGGGCTTTGGCCAAAATTATTGATGAAGCAGGAACTACTTAGCTTTTAATAATTATTACTGTTGTTGTTATGGCAGTACGAGCGGTAAAAGCCAGTCAAGTTGTCAAGTTTCACGTTGTCGGTACTTAAATGCGCACACTTTTATATCACGTTTCTAGTTATACTTTCTTAAACATGTGCTGCTTCAGTTAGGTGGCCATCAGATGGAGAAAGTCCAATTTATTTAAATCTTGCTTGTTACCAGAAACGTGAGGTTTGCTTCTTTGTGAGGACAGTGTCAGTGCTGCCTGCAATGGGGAAACATAAAGCTCGTTTTAAACAAAACTGACCACCAAATTACCGATTGTACGACTGTTAACCGAAAGTGAGCTAAAACATGAGGGTTTCAAACGCATTCCATGTCCTTTGAATGGTACGCATTTTCATACGGCTGTTATCACGAAAATATGCAAAGCACCCACACGAAAAGGTTGCGTAAGTGGTACTCCACGTTCGGGAGTTCGGGAAACTGGGTTCGACCAATTTGTTTTGTTCAACTGATTCGGGAATTGGTCTTCGGTGAATTGGCTTCGGTAAATGGGAATTCGGTAAACAGAATTTCGGTTAACTGATTCGGGAATTTGTCTTCGGTCAACTGGATTCGGTAAACTGGAATTCGACCAACAGAACTTCTTTAAACTGATTCGGGAAATTGACGGTGTGGAACTGTCCATTCGGTCAAGTGGCGTACTACCAAATTACCTCGAACTGAATGTTGTTTCTGGAGTTCAGTATAGCACAGAGCTGATAGTGGCGTCGAACGCAATCGGCAATAATAAATGGGACTATTATGTCAGGAATGACAGAAATCGCTAGTGACGCCAGCTCCTTTTCTTCAGACTTCCCTTTCAAGTAAGCATTATGGTGGATCACAGAGATGGGGAATCGGGAAACATCGAATGCGGATTCAGATTCAGATTCGAATTACATAACTTCAATTCAGAAAGATTTCGATTCCGATTATTGACCTTTCGAATTCGGAATGCAATTACGATTCCGATTATGTTTTCAAAAAAATTCGAATTACAACGATTACGATGCAGATTACTAAAAATGTCCTACCATTCTACGAATGTCCACATCACTATAAATTTTCTCAACTTGGGTGGGTAACCATAATCATCCAAATTTTGAACTCAAGAAAATTCTTTTGGTCATTTGACCTTCACCGCTAAACGGTTCACCCAGATTGCATACGAATCAATTCGTCCACCATTC
Organism: Bourletiella hortensis; assembly: GCA_034694225.1. Classification (NCBI taxonomy): domain Eukaryota; kingdom Metazoa; phylum Arthropoda; class Collembola; order Symphypleona; family Bourletiellidae; genus Bourletiella; species Bourletiella hortensis. The sequence continues at coordinate 7,435 of JAQFYD010002155.1, forward strand.
TTAGCAGCGTCGCAACCATAGGGGACATGGGGACATGTACCCCCTGGTATTACTGGCACGGGGGACAACTAATGCATTTGTCCCTCGCAGAAAAATGCGAACTAACCAGTAATTTGAGGGAAAAGCAGCCAAAATGCAGCCAAAATTGAGAATTCGGGTCTAAAATAAGCTGAAATTCCAGCTCAAAGGGCGCCCTCTGCGCCATTTCTCCTAGTTTTTAGCTACTTCTTGTTTCGGACAGACCAAACGTCCATAAACCAGATTTCAAGAACATTTTGTCGCCACTTTTCATTTGTTAATTAAGGGAGTCCCCTGTACCTTGGAAAGCGTTGTTAATTGTTTCTTCCATAATAAACATGGCGAGTAGGATGAACTAAAATGCGCACAATGTACTGCTTGTGCTCATTGTTCGCTGTTACATCGGCCCCCGGTAGCTATAGCCTGTAAGTGACATGAAAACGTTTGGAAACACTAAAGCATTCATCGGCCAACGCAAGAACCATTGGAAAATTCCATGTTTGTACTTGCATCTGAATTCTCAGATTTTTCCGATTAATTCGAATGCAGATGCGGAAGGAATTCTGCCTCACGATTGGAATGCAGATTCGGCCTTCGGAATATTACTGAATTCGAATTCAGATTACGATTCAGCAAAAGTACGGATGCATTCGATTATGAATGCGGATTCGAATTCGGATTCCCCATCTCTGGTGGATCATGCAACTACTGTTCAAATTGGTGAAATTACGATATGCGAAACCAACAGTGAGTCTATAATGTTCTGGCTACGCGCCTATCTACGTCAGAAGCTGATCAATTTCCAATTCAAATTTAGACATTATGTAAGTACAGTTTTAGGAATTAACTAACGTAACCATCATTACCATTTTGAGGGAAAACCCCAACCACTGGGCCCCTTTGTGGAATAAAAAATGATTTTTCCAGTGCACGAACGTGAGAAACCGAGCGGCGGTAGTTCCAGCTCACAACTTCACAAACTTTCATGGCACTTAGTGCCGTCTGTAATTGGAGCTAACAAAATAATACGCGGATTCATCCGCTTTTGTTACGTCACAACTGTTGCCGTCTATCGTCGAGCATTGAAGCAACAAAATGAGCTTGCTTTTGAATGCCTTCATGTGCGTATTCTCGCTCACTAACGCAAATTTTACCGATTTTCCGCTTAGCTCAAAGCAAAATGGAAAAAACAAGTCGAGAACTAAGGCCTAAGGCAAAGGTCATACAGTCATTTCAGGAATACATGGAAGGTGGCTTGCCGGTGCATCCCAAAATTTATTTTTGTCCCACCATTTCTATGCATTTTGATGAGCTCTTTTCAGTGGTACCACCCGTTGCGCTCTGCGCTCTCTAATAATGGAGATGTAGCGCGAAAACCGCAGTTCCGGTTTGGTACAGCCATGTCTTAGCCGATTTTGTTGAATTTTTTTTGTTCGAAAGCTCGTACATTTTTCTATGACGGGTTTTCTCACGTTTTCAAAATTGGCCTCCATGTTCAAGTTATAGCCCCAGAAATGTTCAAAAACGCCAAAAAAGGCCCAAAAAAGCCCCTTTTCCGTGCTGGTACCGAAACTGGACTCTCGAAATTCGAGATTTTTTACATGTAACTTTGCTATCAGGAAGTGTTGAAATGAAAAATAATTATGAAATTCCATGCATCCGTTAATGAGATAGACGGGAATAATCATTACACTCGAAACTCGATATAAGGCCCTACCATATAACGTAACTAACGCTATAACGTATGAAATTTTTGGGCCGTTCCATGTCCTTTGCATTAAAATTGGATCCGCTATAACGTAGATCCAATATAGCGTATGAAATTGTGTTGGATTGTGAGGCTACGTTATATCGAGGTTTGAGTGTATTTATAGGCCAAATGACGGTCGACGGCCGCATAAATTTGACACTTTTTTCGCCATATCTCATGGACGGATGCATGGAATTTCATAATTATTTTTTTGTTTCAACAATTACTAGTAGTAAAGATGCATGTAAAAAATCTCGAATTTTGAGAATCCAGTTTCGGTAGCAGCACGGAAAAGAGCTTTTTTGGGCCTTTTTTGGCGTTTTTGAACATTTCTGGGGCTATAACTTGAACATGGAGGCCAATTTTGAAAAAGTGAGAAAACCCGTCATAGAAAAATGTACGAGCTTTCGAACAAAAAAAATTCATCAAAATCGGCTAAGGCATGGCTGTACCAAACCGGAATTGCGGTTTTCGCGCTACATCTCCATTGTTAGGGAGCGCAGAGCGCAACGGGTGGTACCACTGAAAAGAGCTCATCAAACTGCATAGAAATGGTGGGACAAAAATAAATTTTGGGATGCACCTGCAAGCCACCTTCCATGTATTCCTGAAATGACTGATAGCACCCTGCTTGTGCTGGGGTCCAAGTCCCTCATATACTCATTAAAAGCCGTAAGGCAATTCATTCTCAGTGAATTGCAATACCCTAGAAGACTATTGACTCTTCTTGACGCTTCCCTTCCATGGTTCCTTACAGTACAGGGTGCAGCCTAAATTCTGTCAGTAACTCTCAAGGCATTTTCTCCGAACACATGAGAGGCAGGATTGTGTGACTTCTACCGTATATTGCTGACATGACTGGGTACTAATTTGTAAATTTCGAGTTCAGTCACTTGACGCTTGCCTTTGCTGGAACCGGAAGTCTAACCTCGACGACAACCTCTTCTGTACGCTACTAGTTTCTGAAAACATTCGTGATAGTTATACCTAAACAACGTTTCAGCGAGGCGAATTTTTTTCAGAATGGAGCATGGTCTATGGCCTATCGAAGTATCATAGCCAAACCTTGCTCACA
>JAQFYD010002156.1:0-10277 GCA_034694225.1 Bourletiella hortensis
AATGATCATCCGTTTTATGGTCGTAGGTGGGGCAGTTACTACGGCAAAGGGCGTAACCCAGAAGCATGTCATATAAAGTATAATAGCTTTGAATTCTGATTTACATCAACCTCCTCTGTGCCATTCTTTCATACTAATAATCCTGATTGACCACGGCATTTTCAACCAATTACATATTCCATTGTCAAGTGTGACAGTAACTAATTAAAACCAACTAACTAGAACAGCCACTACTGAAAATATCATCGGCTGAACCCAAAATTAAGAGGACAGGGTACAACAATAGGTGAAAAAGGCAGTTGCTCAAATCCCAGCCAGTTTCTTAAAACGTAGTTACAAACTTGTGCACTATTAATCATCCCACATTGCTTGTGTACAGGGGGAAATTATAATTGATTTTTTTCTGCACTGAAAATCGAATTTTCTCAATAGTTGTGAATATCAATGAGTCCATTGTAGCTTTGTAGCAGCATGTGGGCGTAGAGGGATAAGATGAAAGCATTAGGGAACAGCTTGAGTGATGACGCCATCCTGGATGATTGTGATACAAGTTCGTTCGTACATTATTATACAATTGAAATACGGAAACCTCTTACATGCAACAGGTGTTTATGGTACACACAGCCTCACTTTTGACTTGCACTTGTTGACAAATAATTATAGTTGGAAAAAAAGTTAGCATGAATGGTAGTACAAGTCATAATAATTGCAGAGCATAAGGGAGTTAGAATGATAGTCATTATCTAGTTTTTACAAAGTCATATAAATCCTTAATTTCATTTTTCTCCTAAGCTGCTTTCCAGCAGCATTCCAACATGCTCTATAGGCACATATAGTCGACCATCGTCACTAAATTTTTGCCAACTGGCCCCAACGTCTGACGCCGGCAATAACAATATTTAAATGGGAATAATAATTCGCAAATTCGCACAGACAAGCAAGTTGCAGGGTACTTCACCAGAGTAATACAATTCTGCATGTTTTTCATCCATCCACCATAATTTGTTCATAGTTTGTCGTCATTCATTCTCGGTAGTAAAAAGCTTCGCTATATTCGAAGGAAGACCAGAATTCGATCTTAATGGCAATGAAAAAAATTATCCTGTCCCCAAAAAGTTGGACGGAAATTCTTTGGAAGACTCATAAAATTATTTATTTTTTCCCGTCACGCTTCCAGACAGAGGACATTAAGAGGAGCTTTTTATCTTGTCCCACAAGTATTTTCTAACTTTTCCATACCATAGCCATTAAAGCGTCTTTTAGAATGTGCGACGGGACACAAAGGTGAGCGGAGCTGGCATAATACGAGACTCCGCTCTTGTCCTCTGTGCCATTCTTCTCCCATTGTAAAAACAATCATAAATTCTAATTAAACTTGAATCATAAAATGGTCGATTGATTTTTCATTGGAAAAAAAACCATCTTTGAGAAGATTCGCTGCTGACTATGACCGCTATGAGGATGGACATGGAGATGATGAGAAACTTTAATAATATATACATTCCTTATCTTAAAGATCGCATACACAACTACCGTCGGCCATAATTATTATGTTAGTTAAAGACAGTATGGCGGGAAAGGATTGGCGATGAATCTTGTTCAGTGTCAACATGAGCACACCTAAAGTAGTAAATCGAGCCGAGCTCGGAAAAAAAATTCGCATAATTTTCTTAATGACAACCATGTCGAGGAAAATGATCAATATACTGCTTGCTTGCTTCCAACGGGGTAGCATAAACAGGCACGGCGAAGACGACGAACAAGTTAAAAATTTACACCTCAACTCACAGCTCAACTCTTGTTGTTCTTCTTCTATAAGCTATCTATTATTCCTGATTATAACAAGATGCTGCTGCTCAGCTCGGACGTTAGCTACTATAAGGACATGTGTACAGATTTATAATGTGGGTAGTATATGGGCTTTCCTTCCAGAAACCCACTCACAAAATAATGGAATCCTGGTTATGGAAAATCCTTCCGTGCGAATAACTTATTATAAATGTTTGCCAAAGAATTTTTCCAAGCTATTAAAAGGGAGTAACAATTCTTCTCCAGAAGATTCTAGAAAAAATTCACCTTATCACCTACGGCCTAAAGGTTCACATATGTTTTTGCAAATCTTCGGGAACTTTCTATATACATCTATCTTCTTCTGCTTCTTCTTCTTCTTCTATGTTTGTAATCATGAGGATGATGATGATGATGAAAGATCCTCACTGATGTCCTTTGCTAACTCCATAAAAGGACATTCTTATGATTTGCTTTTGAGCAGCAGAGTATATAGCACTTGTACTTGTACTGATGATGAGGGAGGAAGGGAGGGAGAGAGGATATTATTATGGGAAGGGAAAGATGATGATGAAGATCAAGTGAAATATGAAATGGTCGGAGGAGAGAACGTTTTTACCACTGTATATAAGGTAATTATTATTATTGTTATTATTATTATGACTGCTCCTTATCATTTCGGTAACACCCCAAGTACTCATCAGTTTTCTTTCATTGCTTCCTTGTCAACGCCCGACTATTATAATTCGCTCTTCAGCTTTCTTCTCCTTCTTCTTGTTTATGTGTTCACCCTGAATTAAAACAAATGGAACGACTTCCAAGAACCTTCTCATCAAAGACTCCATTGACCTCACAGGATTTTATGTCGTACCTTTAAATTATTAATATACGACTAATTCACCGGTTAAAACCTTGCCGATGAGTGGGAAGAATGAATCAACCTGCGCCGGCATAGGCCCTGAGTTGTTATTGTAGCTAAGCATAAAGTGTGACTGGGTTGTGTATTACTTTACAACAATGGATAGAATTGTTATTTAAAATATATATAGACTTTGTCAAGGTCAAGCAAAGGGAACTTTGCCCTTAAAATTTTATGTCCTATCAGTTTCGTCCCATCATTATTACTATCATCAGAATCAAACAAGCAACCAAGTAAGTAATCTTATTGAACAAACAACAGTAAGGTTGGCCAATAAGTTGCATTTGTGTATAAGCTACACATTTATGGAGGACACATTGAGACTAGACATGTAACAGTTGGGAAAAGCTAATGGAAATATGATGATGACTATGACATTAGTACCAAGAAGGGCAACGGCTCGTATTATGATGATGATGATGACTCAGATCATGTTCTGTCTGTCTGACGTTCGGTTGAATTGAAAAAGTGACCCGATTCTTATGCCATGACATGGTCGTCAACGCACAGAGTAGAGGAAGTTTGCCATTGCAAATGATCACACTATATTTATCACTATGCAAAATGGGAAATTTGACGGGTCTTAATTACATGTGATAGCACTATCATGGTGGAAGTAATTGCTTTAAAGTATTTTCATGGTGATTGCAAATCTCATGTTATACATGGAGTAGACTTTATAAGGAAGTATTTAAAATCCCTGGCGCCGGGATTCTTCTTGCCTAACTAAAACTTAAGATGCTTTGCTTCTCTCTCAAAAGTGACCCCAATCATTATAAGAATCATGTCAAGCAGACACTAAAATTTCTGCCGGTGTGGAGGTCAACACAAGTACAAAGCCACGAAGCCACAATCCAACCAAAAATGTCCGGAGTTGAGTAAAAAACAAGCGTCACTTACTTTTTGCCTATGCACCGCAAAACCAACTTAAAAGTTATGCTTCCTTATAGTGCAAGGCTATATTTCCCAGTTGGAAGCATAGTTCTTCCAAAAAGTAAATAAACTTTGTTTTCAACTGTATATTTCTTGCTTACCAATGAAGGTTGTTGTTGCTTCCTCAATCCATTGCGAGATCCGGTCTCAACTGTACTACCACCTTTAGCTCGGACACCATTAGTGGAATGATTCCCAGTATAGAAACGCTTACTGCTCGCACTACCACTAGAAGGTGTATCACCGCGTGCATGAAAATTCCCGGTCATAATCAGGCTACTTTTTCAATAGGATTTCCAAGCTTTTTCTTTCTCTTACTTAGCACTACTACTGCAAGTCAAAAGTGACTGCTTGAATTGACGTAATAGGATTAGAATAACAATAAAAAAAAAGTAAGACTATGCGCTCAGCAGAAGAGGAATGAGTCATACACAGTGTATATGTGACCCCTGCAGCACTAGTAGTAACTAACACTGCTTCACCACTCAATAGCGATATGACTGTATTTTAACATGGACAACAACAGCGGCAGTAGCAGGAGAATCGGAGCACTCACTATTACTATTATTATCTATTTACGAGATCACATTAGACCTTTTGTAAAGGAGCACGACGGTTTGGCAAATGAGCAACACAATATTGAAACTGACTGGAGAGAATGACATGGAAATTCCAGTTAGAACAAACAACTTGAATAGTGACGACGACCACGACGACTATCGATGATGATAGTCTTACTTTTTTTTAGTAAAGGAATCTGCAGAGCGGAGCGATCGACACTATTGTGAAAAATTATATGTGCGAGAACAGGCGTGACGTTCGGTATCAGCTGCAGTATGTGTATTTACACATATGCTTCACTAACTTGCCATAGCTGGACTGACTGACTGACTGAATGAATGAGTAACTATTAGGAGGAACAACTATGAGTATGAGCGAATGGGTGGCACTTGAGTTTGCAACTGAAGACAAACATCAGCTTGGCTGGCTGACTTTGTTGACTTTTGTTACCTCACTCGTATGTAGCTATGTGTTCCTCTATGTATAAGTATGTGTGAGGGATGACAAAGAACTTGGTTACACACAAGCAACCGCAAGCTTCTTCTTCGTTCGTTCGTACGTACAACAGAACCTGGAAGGTGAGTAAAAGTAGTAAGCAGAATTTTAAAAGGGATTTTAGGTAAAAGTAAGTGATCATGCTGAAGACCGTACTGCTACGCTTTTAGCTCTACTATTAGTACTGCTGCTATAGGGACGATTGGCCTATGAACAATAACTATGGAACTCTCATGGCGACAGATTTCGTGGAAGTGACGATAATATAACTGCCGAGCTGTAGCTCCTTCTCAGTTATTCTTATGTACTGGAATGTGAACTGTCGCCATTTAACTACAACAACACATTCGGCTGCTTATGTCCCTTTCTTTTTGTACTCACTTACTCCTCCGAACTCGTCGGGTTCTTATTCTTCTTATTATGCATCAATTTAATTTACAAAGTATGTACAAGTCTATATTTTTTTCCTCCTTATACGGAGCAATGGAATAGAAAAGTCAATAGGATTTTTTTTCTTGTAATCCTCAGCATCTAAGATGATCATTGCATGTGCTGTTCTTTATCATGTAGATATTTCCATGTGTTCTGCACTACTACACACACACATCCTCCACGCAAGGCCTTTAAGTTCCTTGGTAATATTCATTATTGTCTCTCATCTCCTCCATGTAGTAGTAGAAGTATTACTGCCGCTACTACTACTACTAATAGTTCACATGTTGGAACATCTTGTAGGTGTATATATAGACTCCAGATTTTTTTTGTATGGTATTGTTCACATTAAATGAACCAGATGCGACCATGGGTGAGTCAGTCGACGTGGTCTTGTAGTTTATATACATGCTTCCATCTCCTCTTATGATCATCACCATCATCATGAATGAGCCTGCCTCTCTTTACAATTCTGCTCCTCATTACTCCTTTAAGTCTGTATTTTTTCTCTATCTCTCTCTTATTGTCTTTTGCAAAGCTATAGCTGACCCCTCTGAGAAGAAGTACACTATGGAGTATTAATGGTGACGACGACGATGATTATTATTTACGAGTGCATGTTGCTACAACCTGAAGACAATGTTTATCCCCCATGAGCAGCTATGTCCAACACATTAACAGTTAAATTAGCAGCAACTTGCTAGCACCAATAATGCCGCAAGTGCTTTCAGTTTTTTTAGACCTGAATAATATTATTGCTTGGATTCATCACTCACCGGAATGAAATGGTTAGGTCCACAACAAGATGTTGGTTTGAGGAACCAGTGTTCATATGTACCGTTTGAACACGTGCTATGCCGAAGCAAGCAGTAGCTATGAGTAAAATGTTGATTTTGACAGTTTTACTCTAAGCCACGAGTAACACCTTCCAGTAAGGGAATTTATCTTTATAATTTCACCCGCACATGGAATCCCCCTCCAAGTGCTACTTTAGAACATGATCCCACGCGCTCATTTCCCGCACGTTTCCTACACTTTGTTACAGTTTATAAATATCAATGAGATAACCCGGATCAGGTGAATAAATCTTGGTCTTAAATGGTAAAAAACATGACGTACTTAGGTGCGTAAGAGAGGTAGCAAGTAGGATGAGGATATGTGGACGCCTATAGGGAAGTTTGAAAAGATGCCGTAATCGAAAGGTTAACATTGACAGCTTTTCAGAGCTATAGGATCATTGGAAAAATCTATATATTTTAACTTACGTAATTTTGAGATCATTGTTTGAACGTGGGCACACGTGAAAAATGTTCAGTCAGCTCTTTCAGGGAAGAAAAGAGAGAATCTTATCAGCAGAACTAATAAATTGTGTACCAACAGATATATTACAGAATGACTGATAGAGATGACGTTGTCACCACCATCACCACCACCACAACTCTTAACTACACAACATTAGTGCCTGTGAACATTGAACATGAATGTAGTTCCGTCAAGAAGATATGAGAATTCTGGACACTTAAAAGTGGTTCTGTAGTTTATTATCAAGCATGTGACACAGAACGTAAGAAGGATTGAGTCCATTTAATTGATTATTGAGCCTTCTTCAAATTCTGTAGACTTTGTCGTTGGTTCTAGGAAACGTTTTCTGCGATCATTATCATCCTCATCATCATCACCACGAACATCATCAGGTAATCATGGTGGACACCATATCGGGTCAACAGAACTCATCTTATTTCAACGCAAAACGCCCACTAAATTATGTCTCTTGCCCAAGGAAATTAGTCATCACTGTTACACACACATCACATATGCATCTATGTATATGTTTCGCACTCTATATTAATTATTATCTTGTCGTCCGCCATCTCACAGTGTAAACTTTTCGGCAAGAACAATAATGCCTGCGATTGGCACAGGCAGAGAGAGAGAGAGAGAGAGTCATGAAGCTCTAACGAGTGTGAACTCTATTTCAACAGCTAATAATTCCTTGCTTCTATAGGTGCACATATTATTACTCATTTCTTCCAAGACATCGTGGGATAGTAGTAGTGGAAGACGCGCATATTCAGGCTAATTTATTAATCTTATATATAAATGCAAAGTACACAGTGGTAGGTGAGGAGGGAAGTCTCTATTTCGGACGTTTTTCTCACGAGAAAAATGACAGAGAAAGAGTGAACTATTCACTTAAAAAACACACACATGGGTGGTTGACTGACAAATCAACGGTAACGATATAAAGTATACGACAGGTGAACAATATTTCATGAGAAATGAGAGCAGTACACACGCACTGGGGAATGTACACAGTTCTAAAGATAGTAAAGCCAAAAGTCTGACGTCAAGCCAAGGAGGAGAAAATATCGTTGAAATCTGCAGATCCCCGGCAAAGAATATCTGCTTGGGCAATTGTCCCGCAGCAGTAGTTACAAGAACAACATAGTCTTTATAGAATGTTTAGATTTTTCCTCATCTTTTCTTCTGGGACGGACAACCAGCAGCGGATGAGTACCATATACATAGCCATACGTATAGGCATAACTATGCACAAAAAACTACAGAGAAATGTCACAGTGTAAATTCAATGTTTAACAAGTGACGTACAAGGTAAGTGAATAGAAACGAAGTTTCCAGAAGCTGATTCCGGAAGGTTTGTGGTAGTAGTAGTTGTAGTCGCAGTAACTTGTTTTCCCCATTTATTATTATTATTTCCCCTGCGTGGGTTCATCTTTTTCCAAGTTTTTCGTGGTACTGGTATAGTGGTGGTGACAACGGGTTCAGCACAGTTGCTCTCCCCACTAATAAATAAAAAAACGTTGGACACACAGGGTAGAACAAGTTTAAACACACATGAATCACTTTACTTGTAGAAGGCAAGTAGGCAGGTTGTAGTTGTTGTAGCATGTAATATCCGAATACGGGTAGTCGTGTATTATTTCAAGGGAAATTATTATTAGTTCAACAATACTGGTCCTTTTATGCAGTTCATTGAAAGTCTATATGGCTTATCGCTGCTACCACCAAGAAAAGTATGGCATTTCAGAGGAGCACACACACGGGGAGATTTATACGAAGACACCAAAAAAGCCGGCTTTCTCATCATGTATATAGTCATCTCCTTGTTTAATTGTTGGCCTAATCTTGGTCGACATTATATATTACTTTTTATTATGGCTATTACGCAAGTTCTGTCAAAATGAGAGCAGGAGCAGGAGCATCAGGTTGTTTTTTTATTCACTGGAAAGTCTGGCACAGGTTACCAAAAGTAGACAACAATTTACTCGGCGAGGCATTTTTTCCTCATGACAGACATCCAGCAGCAGCACTAATAAATTATTCCTTTAAAATCCCCCCACATTCAATGTCATATTGCAAATACTGTTGACGCAAATACCTTGCACACTCAGAACAAGCAGCAGAAGGTTTCCAGCTGGGCTACAGAACGGTATATATATAGTTTCCATAATAATTTTTACCTTAGCCTCAGTGAAATAATCTTGCGCAACCTATGAAAAATACTTTGGCTCCTGTAGGTGCAATTAACATACCTTCGCTTCACATACAATAACAACAACAACACTTAAAATGAGTTTGAACTAGAACCAAGGTAACGCAGCTGTCTCACAAGAGAAATAAGAGACTTAGCAGTACTCAGCATGTACTCCAACCCACCGATTTCACAGGATAATATACCCGGTTCCTCCTCTTTTAGCCAAACTTCTGGCAGGGAAATTATCTAGAAACTATCTCATATAGTGCGAGTTGTGTGTGTGTAAGGCTAGCAAGAGTCAGACGGTGCTAACTCAGTGATACTACTGCAAAAACCCAGACAGTTTCTCCTACTAGAAGAAGAGACTGGGGTGTATAGAAGCAGTAGGGGAAGGCGGGAGTTAAAATTATGCTAAATTTACTGCACTTCCCAACACAACAAAATAAATTGAGCTTTAAGCTCTGACGCCTATATGTGCAGGAAATCCGTGCAGGTCCACCATTAAGTCTCCTTAAAACTTTATAGACTTTGCACAGGCTTATATAAACACAAGTTAGACACACACACGTGTATGTTAAAACAGTTATGGCACAGATTCGTCCAACATGGCACCTAGACCTTGTCCCACCGCCGTCTTGTCTTGATGCTTCTAGAACAGTCGTCTCTTTTTTTTTCAGTTCATCCCTCAATGAAGCCAGAAATGTAACCAGAACGCTGCTTCCTCTGCTTAAACATGCCACATAGACATTAAGAGAAAAAAATCCCTTCACAGCATACAGACCAAATGATTCGTATAGTAATAATATCTACAAAACTACTCCTGTATATTGCAGATCCTACAGATGAGAAATCCAAAGTTATACAGAGCTAATTTTAGTTCACAGTTTTACATGCATATGCGGAGCATGTGAAGGAGACGGGACGGGGAAACCGAATTGCGCTTGGTACATGCATACTGCCAACACAGAAGTATACTTTCTGGCTTGGGTTTACAATCTGCGCGAACGTCAAGATGACTTTGTCTTCATGCTCATGCCACCATGATCACCTTAGTAGATGTGTGGGTAGAAGAACTTGTTTTATTCTTTTTAGAGAGAAAACATTATCAGTGTTTTCATACTGGCTCAATAGCGCTTGACTTGTCACCGCAGCGACCTCTCACAGCTCAGCTTTAGCGATTAGTCACAAAATTTTGTTGCCTAAGGCCTCTCAGTGTATATTTGTCTGAATGAAGAACAATGAATGGAGGGATAAATTAGGTCGTTACTAGAAGTTTACAGGAATCCAGGGAAAAGCCGTTGGCGGAAATCTTTACCGAGAAATTGCAATAATTACGTCACTCAAGTTGCGAGTGATTCATAGGGTTCAAGCAGTACACTGAATTACACTTGTACAGTGACTTCAGCCTAATTTCTAATGCTCTTGGAAGGAGGAGTTCATTGACGTGAAAAAAGGTCAGTTCTCAATACACAAATTTAGCAGGTGTCTGTGGACGAAAACGAAGATGCAACCCGGTTTCACCAAAGTGAACGAAATTTGTATAGCATATCGGAGTAGTGTGTGCATCTCCTAATGTCATTATAATCATTCATATAATTTGCTAATGCTATTACATAACAGCGAAGTTTATGAAGGACGTGTTCCTCAATAGTC
>JAQFYD010002157.1:0-10273 GCA_034694225.1 Bourletiella hortensis
GAAATTTCCCTAAACTTGTTGCATTCTATGAGCCGCAATGGTATAAGTACTCGCATCCGGGAATGCTTCGTCAGCTTTTTATTTATTTGAAATTGTTTTTAAGATCGATATCTCACTGGTGTTCATTCATAGCTTGCATCTTAAATAAATACACTGCACTAGGCATTAAAAAGATGCGGATGCTATTACTCATGTTTGTGCAATATCTTCTCATCTCCGCAACGGCACTTACAAACACATGGTGCATAGGATGCAGCCAAACTTATTGCATTTCCTGTGCAATTTTTACCCCGAACCATTCATAAACATGCGGCCTTTAAATGTAAGTCAAGGTGAAGTCCATATTGCAATGCAAATGAAGCCGTTGGGGGATGCAAACGGAAGCTCAGGTTTTGATTACCGAAAGTATTGGAATTCGTTTGTATATGTATCTCGTATGTGTATGCTGTTTCTCGCGAAATCATCCGTACGAAGGAATGAATGAGTATATAAGCAGAGATACGTGGGAATAATTGCCCATTATCAAGACAAGTTACAACTGTTGTGATGCCATTTAGCAACGTGATAATGTTTGTTGGTCCGGATTCAAGCATTTGACCAGTCTGACGAGTTGACCGTAATAATTAACATAAATGTACAATGCAATGCAGTCATGTTGGAATGTGAGCAAAAAATTGTTAAATGACAAGGATCTTGTTGACGGTAATGTCGCATGACAGGTTAATAGACATTCCGGCGATAGTAATGTGAAAGATGGATAATTTACGAGGTTCTGCCGTATTGTCGGTATGCAGCACTTTAGTACTACTGTGAGTAGGCACCAAGTGAATAAGTTTTTGCACTCATTTTTGTAAAAGTGCTAACAAGTATGCGGAATTAAAGGTTTTCTGTTGCTAGCTGCTGCCGGCTGGAATGTACAAGCTAGACCGGTAGCTTTGCGTAGAGTATTTCGTTGACCTACGGAAATGATGCAGCCAAAAGAAGGTTAACAAAAAGCTGCCTCGTGTCAATTGCATGGTCCTTGTAACCGTGTAGCAACAGCTTTCCCTTGTCATTGTTAAGTAAGTGGTCAGTTGGGAAGAGGTTGCGTAGCAACAAGAGCGTTTTAGCTGTCTTTGATGTTGGTAGTTGCCAAAGGGACTGTGCTAATCATGGAAAATGCTGATGACAAAAAACACTGAATCAAATAAATTCTCAGGCTTTCGGTCTTCTGCACCGGCCGGCTATTGCTAGTAGTACTCAGACTGAGCAAGCCAAAAAGACTGTTGTTGTTGAGATAAGAAAGCAAGAGAAACTCATGGAAAGTAGTGTGAACAAAATACGATGACCATTTAAGTACAAAGTTGAGTAATTTTTTATGTGAAAAGTTAATGCAATAAGGAATCGTTAAGTGAAAGAATTAAAGCAATGGAAGTCCCGACGTTTAATCCTAATGCACCAGGAGTGATACTATTGGGTCAGATAATACTAGACTATAACAATCATCCGGCTAGTCAAACCGGAAGCCAGCAAGGCGATAGTAATGGACAGAGTCAGAGCGATGAGACCAGGACCGCACCCCCATCAGAGCACATGAACGGTGGCCAATTTGCCCCTTCAGACTTTATCCCTTCGTCAAACTGTGCCCCTCCAAAAGTTTACTACACTGGACCATGTTCCTATGGGATTCCTCCTCCAGGCGTAGCCCAGGTTCCCCCACAATTTGTCATCCCTCAAGGTAAGCCGTCATTCTGGCTAAAACGAACTGATTTTGCACATTACTGCAACCACCCCTTTTTCAGGTCCGCCGACAAACTTGCGATTTGGAAACTATGTTCCGGTTCCTATGTATCCTCAATACAATCAAACTATAAACCTATCTAATGGAGTTGCGCCGCTGCAGTTTGCTGGTAATAATGTTCCTCATGGACCTTGCACCCAGGGTCCTCATCACCAACAGGCTCCAGTGTACTCGCAACAATACAGTCATAGCCATTCGCCATGTATGCCACCGAATGGAACTCATTCCACGGCACGGAGACCAAAAACGGCACCGGATATACGGGGAGATTTTCACGGTGGATCTAATATTTGCTATCCTCCGGTCGGCATCCACACGTCTACTTCTGGGACCGATTTATTGAAGACAGGAAACTGCTGTGGTGACTTTGTGAGAGCTGAGCAGCCATCGGACTCCCTAGCTGATTTAGAAGGAACCCCATGTTTAGATAACTTTGCCGCAGAATCCAAAACTCAGGGTCTCACCATGTCCTACGATGGAGTCGATGAGCCGGCTGACGAGAGTCTATCAGAGGCGACATGCTGCGGTAGTAATGCTTGACTGTAATCCTAAGCCGCAAGGTATCATACAGTGTAATTCACATAGACTGGTTACAATTAGCAGATAACCCTAAAATCTTCAATCCAAATGCTCGTGAGTTCTACCCAACATCGTCGGCAGAAAATTTGTCCATTTGTGAATCGGACCTGGTACACAAGAAGCTGAAGGACGCCCAAGGATCTGGAGATGACAATGAAGTGTCCCAAGTGAATCAATTAGAACAAGGTTGAAAGTTAGTCCTACTATATACGTCGAACAGTTCGGATTTATAAAACGATGAATAACGAATAATACCAGCGAAATAATGAATAGCACGAATACTTAAAAACAATAACAAACCATTTACTGCACTTTTTCAGTAGCTTAAGAACCAGAGTCTCATTGCCTTCGTGAGCAGTCCTTGTTTATTCCTGCTACCCTTCGATAGTAAATAAAGACAAACATTCGAATCCTACGTCCTTGAATTCTTCCAATTACTTATCGGCCTTCTGCTTAGACTAAAATTTCACAGGAACAAAATACACGAAGAAAAACAATAATAAACTGATTCCAGTTTACTGATAACCTGTACAGCTCATATAGTACAAAATATAGCCCGTGATAATAAATTTCACTGTTTGTTTACCACCATTGCAAATGTCAACGGGAAAAGTTGGAGGACTAAGAATCTGGCGGTGGTAAACAACCACCGAAAGGATCTGTTGCCAACTGAACTTTTGATGGATCAAATGGTGTGCCTTTAAACGGAGATCCTTCAACATCCCATGCCTTCTTGAGTATTTCTTGCATTTTCTGAAAAAAAAACACAATCTAGATTGATTAAGTCCACGCTATAATGTTACAACAAATCATCTTAATATTAGCTGTCGAACCAATTCATCAGATGTTGGTAGTCCTTTAAGCTTCTGTTCTTGATTCCACATTAGTTCCTGAATTTTCATTTGCTCATCCTCAGGTAAGTCATCCATTGGTCTTACAGCTTCGATAGACTTGGGATCAATGGGTTGCTCATTTTCCAGCAATGCTGTCCACCATCTAAAATAAATAATGTATTAACATTTCAGGTCAATATACACAACATCCTCTCGGTTGACAAACATTAGAACCAGTACGTTACGTACTTTTCCTTCGCTTTCTGAAGCCAAATGTAAATAGCTTCTCCAGGTTGCAAATTCCAATAAGAATCATCTTTAACAATCTGGTTGGTCAAAATCCCATCAACGATGGGCGAATCTTTGTCGGATGCAAATGCTACTTTTAATCGGTTGGCTTGAATATCAACAATTACATCTTTTCCTTTTCTGATTTCTGGACCAACTGGAATTTTGACGTCTAGATCTTTGATCGACTGTGACCATGAATATTTCTCACAGTACGCCCCATTGTATGCGTCAGAGTCAGACGAAGCGACTTCTTTAGCTGACATTTTAGATTCTGACCGCTGTCAATAAAATTTTCAACAATTATATACTGACAATAACGTGAAATACGTTGAAACTGATAATTTCGCCAACAAATTCGGTGGTACGATGAACGTCGCGGGCAAAGTTGCCGCGCGAGTTTTGAACAAACATCAAGTGAATGAACTGTATTTTCAGCTGAACAGTTAAATGTGCCAAAATAGTCGATTAAATTAGAAAATCTGTTACGATGATGACAGTAAAATAGGTAGAGATATTTTAAAGAAATAAAGGGAATTAATAATATAGATTGTCATCCATGACCACATGGGCGAATATGGTATCAAAGTCGGACCTTCTGGAGAAAAGGTTACGAAGCCCGGCTGCATCTTCTCCCGTGAAAGAAATTCGTCGACCTACTGAGGAGCTATCGCTATTAAATGCTGTTAATTATGTTCATCATTTGTCTAATGAGTAAGCCAAAGCATATATTTTACATAAGAAAGTAAATTAGTTCACGCTGAGCAAATCGCTGTCATGGTTCGGTTGTCAGTATGGCGGAGATGATGCTGATGAGATTTTCAAATTATTATGTTTTCCGTAAATTTTCAGGTTGTGGAATGATGCCCAGATATTCGGTCCTCATCAGCAGCAAGAGCAACAGAGTCCGCAAAAAATTTCTGCCTTTTCTCCAGAACAACGAAAGAGTCCAACAAAGCGGACTAGCCGATCAGACGAATTATTTGCTGAATTGGACCCCGAGACAAAGGCAAGGCTAGATCAGATTTCAGCAACTTTTTGTGAAAGTCTGAACAAAAACCTGTGTACGAGCCTACTGGATGAAGTTCAACTATGGTTCCAACTTTTAACTGAAAATTATGACTCCAGCTTTTCTTCTTTTGCTCCTCAAGATCATCTGTTCTCAACAGTTAGTGCGAGGGCTTATTTTGTCAAGAATGTACTGGAATCACAAATGACCTCGATTGTTATGTACTTGGACACACAAGTTTGTCAGCTGTTGTTACGAAGCTATCCGCATCGGATTCCCAAGCATATCAGAAAGCAGTTGGAAAAGGTCGTGGCGATTCAACAGTCAAATCAGCAAAAAATTGATCAAGTTCTATCGCCTTTGGGCATGTCAAACTCTGAAGCGGTACAGAATCATGACAGGGTTACCTTTCAACATGAAACGGACGGAAGATCGAATTTTTTAAATCAAAACGATTTTCATTCCTTTTGTAAGCAACGGGATCTGTTTTATGCTATCAAAGATTCATGGACGAATAGTAACAAAACACCGACGAGCAATAAATTTGCTAACACAAGTTTTTCATCGCCGTCTACACCCGCAAGTCCAGTGAGTCACCAGAATCGGTCGGTTACGCCGAGGAGAATGACACCTCAGTCTCAGCCGCAAGATAGTGGAGTCTATGGCAAAATAAGGCAAATGATTCAGCTGAATTCCAGTCCTACCAATTTGGTTCATTTGTCCGCTCTTGTACTGTCCCAGTATTTGCTCGACTGCTCGAACTATTGTGACTACGGTGATATTGTGATGGAAGATGAGAACCTCCGTCAGATTTTCCAGAATAATCCTTCAAAGTTCAAGCAACTGGAGAATCGTTTTCCCAACTCTGCCAACAATAAGAGTGACCCGATGCAATTTTTTCAGCACTTCCTGCAAAGCGCAAGTTGGCCAGAATTTAATCAGCATCTGATCGATCGTTGCGTCTTAGAACTGGAAGAGGTGAGCTCACTAAAATGCCATACATTTTCTTTGTATGCCTTTGAAGGGAAACTCAGTGAACTTTACTCGCTAATAATTACAGATTGAAGCTTCGCTCGAACGACAAGAAGTCCGTACCCCCAAAGAAATTGTTGAAAGTCTTAAGAAAGCTAGAATCGTTGCACAATTACTGGGCTTCCTTCACTTCAAACCTTACCAGCGACAAGTACCACTACCGACGTCGAAATCAGTACGCTCCATCGAATATGAAACTCTCCTTCAAAGGCAGATACGACTTCGTGGTTACCAGAAACCTCCAGTTGACTTCACGAGTAAAATATATGACGCATTAGCTGGAAAGAAGCTAATATTTAGTCTAACGTGGATCATTGAGTACTTCGTGCAAGCTGATTCCGTCGCCTTCCATCTCCCAGCGTACAAAACTGTTCTTGAAGCCATTGCTCAGCTGTACCGGACGGTCTTAACCGTATCCAATATCACCTCTCCGTTAAGCAAATCCAATCAAGCGTTCCTGCGTTTTTACTGTGGTAACCTCTTCGGTCGAAGTGACTTCCCCACAACTTTAATACTCACGGCAGACTTTCCCGAAGGCTTTAAAATAACAGAGTACTTACAAAATCGCCGACTTTCCGTGAGCAGCAACAGTGCTGTTGGTAGCAGCTGTGACGAAGAAGACTTGGTCCTCGACTCTGTTAACCTCATTGGGGAGGTGCTTAACGGATTATTTTTTGAAAAACAAATGAACGGCCTAAAAGCACTACTAAATTCGAATACAAGCCCATGGAAAAAATCCAGTGGTAACACCACTCCAGTGAGTATTCTTCCTGTGAAGCGAAATATTCGGCCTGTACCTGTAAACCAAACATCACCGACGAAACCGGTTCGTGACCATAGTGATGGCGATCCTAAAGCCACATTTCAGCTCCAACTCGAAGCAAGTTTCTTCCAGAATCATCCCACGTCGGTTAAAAGATCTGCGGAATTCATTGCTGAAAGACTGGCTTCCAATTTCGTAAAGAATCTGCGCTCGACCGTTTATCCAAAATTTCGGGACGAATGTTTTAGAAAGGGAATTCACGGGGAAGAAGCTGTTGCCCCGTTTCAGAAGAAAATATTGGAAACATTCAGAGAAACTTGTTTACCCAAGCTGGACCAAGCTGTTGATCTCCTTATTGGTTCCACCCTTAGCGAAGGTGCACTTTTAGCATGCAAACAAATCGTAGCAAGACGGAGTCTTGAACAGGTGAAAGAATGGGCTGATTCCCATGTCAACGTGGACTTATTTCCACATGGAAAACTTCCGGAATCGCCCGCAAAACCACAACCCGCCGCTGGAGCAACCGGCGGAAATGAAGCTAACCCTGCAAAATTCAAAGCTCTTGTCAAGCTTCAGCAAATACTCCAAAGGATTCACAAAGCTGAGCTTAGAAATGCCGAATTGTACGAGTTCCTAAATTTTCTAAATACCGAAAACCTCGGGCGAAGTAGCTTAGTGTTAAATTCCACAATTGATGTGATATTAGCCCTTTTTACATTTAATCCCAAATTGTTACCATCGGACGCAGAAGAACGCTTTATCCAATTTTGGAAAGTGTCACGAAAATCATCCATCAAAATACTTTGCCCAAGGAATGTACTTTTATTCGAACAATCTCAAGATCCTAATGCAACATGGAACAGAGTGACTTTATTAGTTAAACGGTTAATTAAGCTAGACATGATTGATTTAAAAGATGTGGAAGGGATGTGCCTTGGTTTTTTGAGGCACGATTGGCCACCTGCAGTACTTAAAAGAATTTCAGAATTTTCCAAAAACATATCTGGCGGTGCACCTGTTCGGACAGAAGAGTCGGAAGTTATTGACTGGATTGCCTGGGCCTGCTCAGACGAGGGTGGATTTTAAGCTTTTAATAATTATTATAACTAACACAGTTTTATCACATTTTATTTTTAAAGGTTGTAAAAAAATATCGTCTGAGTAGAAATCTGATTTTATTTTGATGAAAAAGAATAAGAATTGATTATTTTCCACGCGTTACTCTATTGGATTTTAAGCGCTGATAATAATAATAAACATCCTAATTGCTCAAGATTGGGCCTTCCACACGTAAATGCTGTTAGCTACTAATGTCCAATGTATTATTTGCCATGGCCATAGCGTCCAACTCCGTGTGTATCTGAGTTTGCCCCGCCGCTGACAAAGCGACCATAAGCACCGATAGCTCCAGCAGTTGTGCTGTAACCAATACAAACAATAATATTGAACTGCTTTCACTTCAGTCAATGTCAGTACTAAGTTGCAATTATTTTAGTACAGCAGCTTACCCCGTGCCAAAAGTGTTGTAACTACCACTGAAACCGGTAGCGAAAATGGTCTGAAATGGTGTTGGGCCGGACTCAAGTCTACATGGAGCCAACATTAACAGAATAAGCAAAAATAATTATCGGTCTCGTCTCCAAAACAGCAATTCAATTTACATGGAAAGTGTCACCAAATTCCCGAAAATTGATCGTACTTACCCCGGAATGGGAACTCCAGCTTCGGTTGTGGGAATCCAAGCACAAAGTACCACAGCTGCAACAGCCACCAACAAAACCCGCAATGCCCTCATTAAAGCCATTTCAGAAAACTAACGAGAGTGACAGACTACGCCGATAATATTACTGCGCCCAGACTTTACTTTTCCAACTTTTATAACATTTTCATACAATTCAAGCCACCTACATGCCCTCGCTTTGGTTTAGAACAATTTGGACAGAATCCCTTCGTAATTCGTGGGCAGATGCTGCTTCTTTTGCTGCATGTGACGATGAAGCAATGGGTTAATGAATAAGGGTATAGTGTCCTTTCTTTCATAGTTACATCATGTCGTGTTCATTTCAATAAGGAACAACAACAATAGTTCCATTGCCTGTAAAGAAAAAGAAAGCCATTCATGATGTTGCCAGTGAAATGGCTCAACTTTCGCTTCAGTTCCCATCATGTGTATAAAGCATACAGTGTAATGCAATTCTTTAGCTTTGAAACTTGAGAACCACCTCGGTTCAAGCATCATTTTATCGGAAATAGACACAATTAAAGCTCTAAGTGTGAAAACTTACTTGTAAATACCTACTTTGCTGCAATGTAATGGAGAAACGTGTATCTTCGCAGTGCAGCCTACGCTTGCACAGTTTACTCAGCCATGTCATGTTCTTCTTTGTAAATAATTTTGCTAAAAGTGTCGTATGCAAGCAAGCTATAATAATGGCGAATGTCCTTCCAGAATAGATAATGACACATATGACGTCCATTTGCCATGTGTCAAAAACTTCCTTCACCTGTCAATTCATTCATGAGCCTCATCCACTTACTATACTGGACACCACGGACGGAAGCAATAATGACAGGACATTAAATGAAGCACATGCTCATAGACACATTCATGTCAAGCTCCTTCTACCCTAACTTCCTTCGTAGGCATTACATGCCAAGAAATAGCGATAGTGGCCATTAAAAACCGCATATATCCACACAATATTTGCTGTTACTCATGATGATCCGTGTGCAACAAACTATAGAAATAGGAATCTACATATACTCACTTCAGAACTCATACTAAACCTCCGGCCGGTCCGAGAAAATAATCAATCCGAAAGCAACTCCGTTCCAAGCCACACACGCGTTACTTGTGTTCGTTTGTCCAATAATAAAATTATTGGAAACGTTGTGATTACTATACCATTACTATACTGGAATCCCCTGAGAAGAAAAACGCATGTCTTCGTGTGTTCTTTCTAAAAGTAAATAACAAAAGCCTTTCATGACAGTCCTATTGTTCCCTTTTTTCTTTCTCTTCTATCTTATAGACCAGTCAACTCGAGCTTTTATTACAATTTCAAGCTTGATAGGAAGTAAAGATAGTGAGTGCGCAAACCCTTCTTTGCCTTACGACGTTGTGGTCCCACACATGAAGCAAAAACACTTATAGTGATGTCTGCAACAAACTACGTTTCAAGCTCCAGTTATTATACTAATGTGCAAATCAGTGCGATTATAAACCCGGTTTGAATACATTGTACAGTTCTATTTCAGCACTAGTGCCACATCTTCTTATCTTGGATTTTAAGGACGTTTCTGTTTGCTAAATCAGCAGATAAGGGACTGTAAGTATATGAACCTAATTAAATGCACACCAATCTGTTCTGTCTGCTCACGTGCTCACAGCAGCCTGTCATCATCACACTTACCTGCACTGTTTAGCGTTATATGTATACTTGCACAGAGGCCAATTTTCGTACCCAATCAATATAATAATTAGTTGGTTCATACTTAAGCATTCAGCTGCGATTAAATTAGGGCATAATGAGACCGCCCCACTGTCTACCTGTAATTACCAAAACACTTTGTGTTAGTTTGGCAGCCAGCAGTACGTAGGCAATTTAGACTCTTCATGAATCGCTCTACGTAAATCCACATGCTCAACCTTGAAAGCTCTCAATAAACGTTGCTTCATGGCCAAACTACTGAGATGCCCAACCTGCATGAAAAAGTCCAGCGAATAAAAGTGTTTAGTCAAACTCCGGTGGGCATATACCGCAAAAACATCACGCAGTGTAACCTGTACGTACTTTGCTTGTTGGAAACACAAACGAATGCCCAGTCTTTAGTTAAAATTTGAGTTGTCATGTGTCATGTCTTAGTCTGAAAGTAGACAATCATCACATAATTGTATTGTCAAGTGGACTTTGTTCGTGTACTTTTAGAATCACAGTACTTCAGTCCGAAGGTTACTCATACTATTTACATTGCATCATAACATGACT
>JAQFYD010002158.1:0-10270 GCA_034694225.1 Bourletiella hortensis
ATGACTGCGAACATGCTGAACTATGGCGCAGGCTGTCATACAGTTTTGCAGTGCTGTTGTGCTGTACGTGTGCGTAAATATGTACATGATATGCATGTGCGTGCACAGTGTGTGTAGGATCGGTAAAGATGTGAAACGTGAAAGAAGACTGGACTACTGCTTGCTATACTTTTGTGTGTGATACGTGGATTTTTAGAATGATAAGATTGTTGATGTGTGCAAGTAATATGCAGATTAAAAAAATTAATAAATAGCAAATTCGGGATATTTTATGGGAAAACAGTTGGAAGGGTATTTGGAGGAAAATCTGGGGGAAACGTGTTAGTTACTGTTAGTTGTCGTGTAAAGTTGTAAAGGTTTGATTAGAGAGAAATGGCTTGAATTCGGAAACCCGATGTCATAGTCAGTTATTCTTTCTTCTTGCTGGATTGAAGAAATCCTGTGTAAATTGATGTTAACAACTGCTGTTGGTAAGCCGGTAAGATGTGATATTTATTTATTTATATTTATATCGAAGTGGAGCGAGACAGATGAGATGAGGAACGAACTACTAACAACATGCTCGGTGCGAGAGATAACAGAAGACAAATATAAATTGATATTATGGTGCATAAGTCAAACATTGACTGATTTTTGATGATGCATTACTACCGTCATGAAGATTGATTGTCACTGTTCCCTCCATCGTCGTAAATGAATTGTTAGGAGTAATTATATGCTCGGCAAGTTCGAGTCATTGAATTATTGTCATGGAGGTAGCTGATAGAAGAAAATTTTTATTATGAAGGAGCATTCTACCGGAGTTGCTAATGAGGTTTATTTTTGATCTCGTAGGATACCAGCCGGAAGTGAACAACAAGATGGGTGGTGGAAAAATCTGTGATTGCTGTATGGACTTCACCTCTTTGCTCCAGTCATGTAAGTTATGATGATGTGAATGGATTAGTTTTGAAAATCGGTCTTCTGTGGGCTATAAGAAGTAGAGGATGAATGTATGTATTTCTGATTTTCTTTGTAGACGATGGAAAGCGGATTCCGTTGCAGGGTGTTCAAGACATTCAAATCAGTAGAGAAGAGGTGGAGACGATTTTCTTGTACATACAGTCTTGGACACAACGGCAGTGTTCTTGTTGCTTTCGTGATAGTCGCAACTTTGAACGATTTAACTGGGCTATACAAATTTTCATAATCGTCGTGATAGAGATACTGAAGCATTTTCCTCAACAACAGCGTGATGGTGATGATGGAGTAAAGAAGGATGAGAAGAAGGAGGAAGAAAAGGGCTCATCTTCGGATGGAGTCAAGATGGGAGAAGATGAGGAGGAGAATAAGGCTGCTACAGGCTCTCACAGTCAGTCGGATGTGAAATCAAAAGAACTTTGGGAAATTGAAGATAAAGACAAGTTGATACACTTTGTGTCCAAAGTATTTTTGAATAGCTTCCCAACTTATGTTGCCTATAAGCAGCATATGCAGGTGAAAAATGATGAAATCACACCTCTAGAAATTCAAGCACTAAGCCAGTATTGCGAAATTAATGAGCCGGAAGCGTCGCCATATCTTTTTCGAAATGTAGCACTCTTTTGCAAGGTAAATCCTGGTTGGTTTTGTTGTGTGTGTTTTTATTAGTAATAGTTGAAAAAGGCTTAATGAAAATGCTGCGTTTTTTTAGCTTGGAGGAGTTGATGCGGTTATACGCTGCTTCGCAGGACAGAGTCCAGAGACACTTCCGATTACTCAAGCGAATCTCCTAGTTGCGTTGGTGACAAACTTAAAAACTTGGTTCAATTTTCAGTCACTCCTCAAGTATTTTGTTCCTTTCCGATCCACCGTCTTAGCTTATATGTGCAAACTAGTTGACACAGAGCTGAAATCTGCCCATGCAAGGAATATGGCAGGTGAGGTTCATTACGTTTGTTTTATAGTAATGCCTTTGTGTTTTTGAACCCGGTTTATGATTTTTTTTTCTTCGGTTGCAGAATACATTTGGAGCGCTGTGAAAGATCCTGTAGATGCGCATATGAATTTTGACAAGGATGGACTGGATTTAGCATTTAAGTACTTTCTCAGTAGTACGTTAACCATGAGGTTGGCTGGAGTGAACCAGATCAATAATCACATCAACTTATTCAATGAGCTCGTGAACTCTGAACACATTCTGAACACCGAAACTCTTGATCACGAACTTTGCAAATGGCTGCTTGGGAATCAAATTATTCAGCACATTTTCGGACCTAACTTGCATGTTGAGGTAACTGACTGTTGTACCCATCTCCATGGCGATAACATTATAAAACGTTTGATTCGACATTACGGATGAAAATGTGATTTTGTGTTACTGTAGGTTATCAAGCAGAGTCATACTATTCTGACCTTCCTAGCAATGGAAGGTAAAATTCAAAACGAGCACGTTGACATCATGTGGCAAGCCGCACAGTTAAAGCATTGTTCCAAACAAGTCTACGATATACTATCGTCCTTAATTTGTAATATGGAACCGGGACCTGTTCTTCACCTACACAACCTACTTAGGAGACTGGAACCTAAGGATCACACGGAGCAGGTACGATTTCATAATTTACAGCATGAAAATCTTAAGTTACCTTAGCCACCCGAATGAATTGTCTGAGGATTTAAAATATTCTTCTTACAGAGCTTATGCCTTGCTTCTTCCCTTATAAAATTTATTTGGACGAACGCTTCTACTGCCATGGACTCTCTTCCGCTTGCAGCAAACTTAGGTAACAAGTTTCGTGGTAGACCACGGACGCGTGTTGTGGAACCCAGTTCCAGTGAGAATTCAGTAAGCGTTGAAGCAAGCCACTCCGAAGATGAAATGCAGATTGTTCGACCGGATTCTTCTGATGATGAGTCACTAAGTGGTGCTGAAAGTGGGAAGTCTGATGACCAGGAAAACGTGCAAATAAATTCTGGTGGTTACATCGAAACCCACAGTGATTCTGACGCAGATGAAGAGCGGTCTGGAAATGAGGATAATGCAAGTAGTGAAAAGAAACCTCGCCGACGAGTACTTAGGAGAAAGAAAAACCAGAGTTCGAAGCCTGTCCTTGGCAGAAGCAAGGAAGGTAAGTAGTTTTTCTTTGTATTTCATTTCCTTCTGGCAGGTACTAATGCAGCGCCTTTATGAAAGATACAGAAGGTCCCCAAGTAGAATGCGAGGTCAGTGTTCAGTCTGGGACGGTAACTCCGAAACCGGAAGTTTCTGTAGAATCCAATAATCCTGAGGGTCCTGAACCAATGGAACCCACCGCAGTAATAAATGAGTTGAGTAATCTCGTACATATGACAGACTCATCAGTGATGCAGGATTTTGTGTCTGCGCGTGATCTTTTGGAGGGAAGTGATGGCAGCTATTCTTCCCGTATTAGCAACAAGTCGGAGAAGAACATGGCAGACTTCGATGGAGAAGATTCTCCGTGCGAGGATGAAATAATGCAGTCTTTGACACAGACCCAGTTGGCCGAGTTGTCTGCAAGGAGTCAGGTAGGTCACATGATTTTTTGCATATTAATATTTATATTATGATCAACGAGCATTTTGGTTTTAAAATTTAAAGGGATTACGCCTTGGCAATTTGGGACCTGTTTTTGGGCCACGACCTGTGCGGAGTTATGGGTGTCGAAGAAGATTTCAACCCGCACCCGCTTTTAACTTTCAGCTTGAAAATGTCTGCCAGCCAGGACAAACGCTTCTGTGGGACCTGATACAGGACGAGAAGATTGTTAGTGTGCCAAAAGAATCATTTTGTTTTTTCCCTGGCGAGCGAGTGTGTAATAATTTGTTTGTCTGAATCATTACAGACGCAGCTATCGGAGGGATTGGCTTTGGAAGCTCAGAAGGCTTTAACTAACCTTCTCTGCTTTAACACAGACAAGCTGATTCGCTTTAAATTCATCGAAGGTTGTTTGGAAAACTTGGCTCACAACAGGTGACATATTTTTCTCAGATCCATCTGAAGCTACAAAGTGGGAGCTAGAGGTCAACGTCTGTAATCCATTTTTATTTTTATCAGGTCCGTTGTTGTATCGCTTCGATTGCTTCCCAAACTCCTGACCTCATTCCAGCAACTTCGAGTCACGACTGAAATTCATCAAGTCACAATGTGGGCGGAGCGGGAACGTCAGATGATGCATAAGTTCTTCACAAATTTAAAAGACTTCAGAAATCAGGAGAATCATTCCACGCCGTTTCCATATGATGCCAACGTTCGGGTCAGACTAGAGTTTCTCTCCGTTGTATTTTCAAGCATTGGGTCACCAGATGATTTTCGGTACGTTTCATCGTATATTATTGTTCGTTCATATCCGTTGAAGGATGCATAATAAGTCTGTTATTTGTAGGTTAACTATCGAACAAGTCGACCAGTTATGGGAATGTTTGGCTACCGATGCCCGGTCATCCGATGATCTATTTATCTGGCTCACGGGCCAGGTCCGATTGCGTGATCAACACGCACTGTCACCAGAAGCTTTTCGTCACATATTTATTAGAAAGCTGCCATCACTGCCGCCGGAAACGGTCACTATGCACGCGCTTACTCTTTTTCAACAACTTTGCAGCATGGCTCGTACATCTGGTGAGCAAGATGTTGAGGCAGCTGCGGCTAGTATGGATTACTTGTGGAAAATTGCACTGTGTGCCAACAGTACTGGTAATAAGCTTGAACACGTACTCAAATAAGGGGTTCAAATAAAACTAATCACTGGCATTATTTCATCTTTCACAGATGTCAGTATGACAGCCATTCAGTACCTCAATGGGTATTACATTAGTCGTCAACTTGAGAAGGAGGAAGAGTTTGTGCAACGATGTATGAGCCATCTCAAAGAAGCTACCGAGGAGCTCACTCACTGTACTCCAGGGGATGAGGGTCCACTTTTGAGGATTCAGCGGGCACTTTTACTTTTGAAGACTCACCTTGAGACATTTAGGCGACGGTAATATTTTATCCCTGCACGAAAGAATTAATGTCGGATTTGAGTTTCTTACCCATTGTGCATGTCTCTGAATGTAGGTACGCTTATCATCTGAGAAAATGGGCACTGGAAGGGAAAGGCGTAGGCAGTCATGCTCAGTTAGTGGGAGAAAAAGGAGCGGTTCCTATACGCATTGTGATACAACCGGCTGGTTACCACGAGAAAGTGACATTAGAATTGTTGTCTTCAGATTACGTGGCGGATTTGCGGGCTGAAGTGGCCAGGTGGTGGGAAACCATTCAGGTAGTCGAATAACTCTGATTCTTCTTCGGAATGGATTTCATGCGTTTTGATTGCTCACTGAATCTTACTTTTGATTTTTCAGGGTAATCTAGCGCTGGAGAAGGGTAATGCTACTCCGGTTCTGGGCTCTTTGCTAACCGAAGGACCTATCCGAATGATAACACAAGGAATTGAATTGTCGGCGGAGTATGACGAGAAATTCTTGAGCGAAGTTCCCGTAAAGGACCAGCAGGTTAGCTTAGTTTGTCGAATTTACTGAAGCTAGCTTACTGTGCTTACCCTATTTTAACACTACTTGAGGTTAACACAGTAACTTAATTTGGAAATCAGCTTCTAAAATAAATTTGTGTGCACAGCTTGTTTACGTTTCTATGGGAGCCTCTCGACCACAGAAGAAGAAAGATGCGGCAGAATATTCTTCATCCTTACCTCCACCTCCTCGTGATAAATTGCCGGTGACGTTGTTACTACAATCACAGTATTTTGAGCAGCTGTTTTCGCTAATGCAGTCACTCTCTTCAATCAAGACGCATGACAGACCAGGGGTATGTGAACTATATATTATTACCTTCGATTTTTGTTTTGATGCACCTGTATTCAACTGTTTTTGCAAACTTTACAGGGATCAGTGCCTCATACGAAAGCCCAAGTGTTGTCACGCCGTGTGTGGGACATCCTAATGCTGCTACCAACCAATCCTTCAATTCATGAGGGTTTTACAACCCTTGAGCTTGGTAAAGAGGGAAGTTCGCTTGACACTCTTCTTGATCCGGCCTCTCCGCAGAAACTCATGTATTCGCTGTACATCGTTGAGGCACTAGTTAAGATGAATCCTGTAAAAATAAAAGATTCGGACAACAGTTTTGAACCCAATGCGTGGAGGAAGAATTTTGTGGAGTGTGGAGGACTGCGGCATTTGTTTGACGTTTTTGCGTCAGGTAAGTTTTGATATTTTTTGTTGCTGCGGGTGAATATAACTAATAAATCAAAATACAGAAAGGTTCAAATAAATTTTATTAATACTTCTAGGAGTTTTGGAATCTTCAGAGGGAAGTGACTGGAGCGAATGGAAACAAGACTGTTTGGCATCGTTGTTAAAGATTCTTTGTTTTATGGGGGTCGTGTCGGAGGATACAGACTGCTTGAATGAGCAACTGTATGATGTTAACGATATTCCACGCAAACGTGCGAAACGACGCAAGACGTCTTCAGAGAAAACACAAATCCCTCGACTTAACGAAAAACTTTTATCAATGATGAACGTCAATCTTGTGATGACGCGATTGACTAACATACTGCAAGCCTGTTCAATGCCAAGGGATCCGAATCATTATAAGACAGGCTTTTGGGGAAGAGCGCAAGTTGTTCATTATGCCATGGCTCTACTAGTCTGCTGGGCTTTTTCGAAGAATGAAGTTCGACCAGCATTGTATGCGCAAAAGGATTTTCCACAGTGGCTTCGAAGGCTTGTGTTGGAGGATCCGGAACCGTCTGTTCGTCGTGAAGTTTGTACTGGGCTTTACCGGCTCTGTTTAGGCGTATCAAGCGCAGGAAAAACTGGAGTCACGTATGCGCCAGAACTTATTAGTCATTTGCTAAAATGCTTAGCAGCGTCCTTGACCATTAAGCCGCAGCAGCGCTGCGAGGTTAGTTCTGACACATTTTCATTAGTCTACAGGGCTAGTCATTGTATGGCGTTATGCGCGTACTGATGAAGTCTTACTATGTATGTTTCTTGTTTAGCTTCCTGTACACACATACGAAGAAGGGAAGGAGCCCTACGGCCCTGCCTGCAGAGATTATTTTTGGTTGTTAGGAAGACTGTTAGAATGTTTGTCGCCAGAGTTTGTGCGAGGTGAGATTGTTTTTTTTCGACAATACGTGAAACTTAAACGTTACAGCACATTACCGTGGTGACCAGAACACTAATTTTTGCATTTCATTTGCAGAGAGTATCGAAGATCCAGATAATTGTGTGATCGACTTGGATGGCTTAGCTCAAACGCTTTGTAAGCATATAATTAATCGCGAGTACCTGGAAACTAGGCATAATACACTGACGGATGATGGTCTCGTCGGACTACTGAGCACCATTACCGTCGTCCTTAAGCATAACCCACCGTTTAAATCTAGCAAAGATGGGCAGCAGTTTCTCAAGCAGGTATGTCCAGAGCAAAATTCGTACAAGTGCAATACATGTGCGTAGCACTACAAAGCTCAGCTTCAAACCAAATCATTTGTTTCAGATTTTCGATTGTCTTTTCGCCCTGCCGTCCCCAGCCAAACGGTACCTACCAAAATGCAAGTCACAAGCATCTCGTCAAGCTGCATTTGATTTGCTCAACGAAATGTGTCGTGGTGCCGTTCAGAATTATTACCTGCTGCAAAATTTACTCATGGATCAACATCAACCCTGTATGTCTGAACTTTTTATGTTATCAAGTCACATTATCGACAATCAATGAAATTATATTATTTCTGCTTAGCCTCACATGCCCCTTACCCATGGGACTACTGGCCTCATGACGATGGGCGTTCACCATGTGGCTACGTGGGGTTGACAAATTTGGGCGCAACATGTTATATGGCCTCCTGTATGCAGCATCTTTACATGATGCCTCAAGCTCGAGCTTCCATTCTGAGTGCTAAATTTTCTACTGAAGTGAAACATGAGCAGACCTTACGAGAGCTTCAAAGAATGTTCGCGTATTTGATGGTATGCTTCCCTAGATTCATATTTTGTTATTTGAGTGCATGTTTATTCTGATAGTTCTGACGAACAAGTTGATCATGATGAAATATTCCCCACAGGAGAGTGAGCGGAAGGCTTATAATCCAAGGAGTTTTTGCAAAGTTTACCAAATGGACCATCAACCCTTAAATACTGGAGAGCAGAAAGATATGGCAGAGTTTTTCATCGATTTAGTGTCAAAAGTGGAAGAAATGACACCAGAGCTGAAGAAGCTAGTTAAAACGCTTTTCTGTGGTGTAACAAGTAACAACGTTGTTTCTTTGGTAAGTGGCTTTGATTTTTACGTAATTTGCTAGTGCAGCTACTGGTATTTAATGCGTTTCTCTACCGTTCTCTGTAACGTAGGATTGTCCGCATGTGAGCCGAACACTGGAGGAATTTTACACTGTGCGGTGTCAAGTGGCGGATATGCGGAATTTATATGAATCTCTGGACGAGGTTACGGTTAAGGATACACTAGAAGGAGACAATATGTACACATGTTCTCAGTGTGGCAAGAAGGTTCGAGCTGAGAAAAGGTAAAGACTCAATTTAGGGTTTTTGTTTGCAAGTTTTGGGCAGTAGGCATCATTACGAAATGTTTTTCCGCAGGGCTTGCTTCAAAAAACTCCCACGTATCCTTTGTTTCAACACGATGCGATATACATTCAATATGATAACGATGATGAAGGAGAAGGTCAATACTCACTTCTCTTTTCCCCTTCATCTTGACATGTCCGGGTACGTGGAAAAAACTCTGATGCCGCAGCAGTACCAAGAAGAGAAATCCAAACGACTTGCCAATAAGCGAGAAGATGAGGGAGGGGAGAGTGCGTCAGCTCAGGAACAGGATTCCCCTGAAGATGAAGAATGTTTTGAGTATGATTTGATTGGGGTAACCGTCCACACGGGTACTGCTGATGGGGGTCATTATTATTCTTTTATTCGTGATCGGATCTCTCCGAATAAGGACAAGTGGTATCTGTTCAATGACGCGGAGGTGAAGCCATTTGATCAAAATCAAATTGCGGCTGAATGTTTTGGTGGAGAAATGAGTGTAAGACAGATCTTTATGATACTGACTAATCTAAAATAAGTGATTGCTTCCACGTGAAATGCAAAAATATTTTTTTATTTCAGACAAAAACTTACGATTCTGTGACAGACAAATTCATGGATTTCAGCTTCGAAAAGACTAATAGCGCCTACATGCTATTTTATGAGCGCTGTACACCTTTAGCATCGCATTTGGTGACTGGCGAAGGCTCGTTGGTACCATCACTGCCAGGTGGCTCTACTCAGAAGCAGCATCACGCTCAAATAATCGTCCCTCTTGCCATGGAACTAAATAAAGAATTAGAAGACTGGATATGGCAGGATAATATGCATTTCTTACGAGACAAGAATATTTTTGAACATACGTACTTTTCGTAAGTCTTATGAAATGAATTGAACTAACGCATAAATGTCTTTACATAGGCTGAGGGCTGACCATTTGTGTTGTTTTAGATTCATGTGGCAGTCATGTAGCGCTATTCCTCAGTCCCTAATGAGCCAAGAAGATGTAAGCTTGATGGCCGCGAAGCTTTCTGTTACTTTTTTCTTGGAGACATTTATACATGCCAAGGAGAAGCCTACGATGGTGCAGTGGGTGGAATTGTTAACAAAGCAGTTGTCAGGTTCAGTTACTGCAGCTGCTTGGCTGTTGGATCATATGGCTGAAACAGACTGGTGGCCCGTCCAGATTTTACTTAAATGTCCGAATCAAATGGTTCGGCAAATGTTTCAGCGCCTATGTATACATGTCATTAACCAATTGAGGTAATTTCGCTAGGCTTTCTTGATTTTAGTTAGTATGAAGAATCATTATTTGAACGAAGTTCACCCCATTTTTCTGTTGTAGACCAAGACACTGCCAGTTGTATCTCAAATTTCCTGAGGGGCAAGTGAGTGATCATCCAAACGATATCAATAAGGAAGAATTTGGATCATTTTCCTGCGTCACACGATTTATAAAACGTCTACTGTCATTAGTAAGTATTATATCTTCGACCCATTTTATCGTCTCACGTTGTTTCTAAAACGGTAATCATTGAATTTTTTATGCAGCTGGAACATGGGGCAAAATCTCATCTCAAGCATTTGACAGAATACTTCACTTTTCTCCATGACTTCAGCAAGATGGGCGATGATGAGTGTCTGTTCCTGATCAACATGCAAGCTATTTCGGTGATGGTTAACTTTTATCTTGGGAATAAGCGAGATGACCAGGTACTTGTTAATTAAAATAATAGAGATA
>JAQFYD010002159.1:0-10269 GCA_034694225.1 Bourletiella hortensis
TTTTGCAATTTAAAATTGTATTTTATGTTGCAATACATTGCAATTTCAAGAATTGCAATTCATTGCAGGAATTGGGAATTGGAAAGAATTGCATTATTTAGCAGGCGATTTTCCAAAAGAATTCAATCACAATAGAACTTAATTATTTGTCTTAAAAAACAACTCATCTGTTATACAATTAAACTAACGATTTATAATTTATTTATACTTTTGATTTGGCCCAATTTCTAGCAATTTTAAATTGCAATTGATTGGGGATATTGCAATTCTGTTCAGTATTGTAAAATACATTGCAATACCATTTTTTAAATTCAATCCATTGCAATACCATTTTCA
Organism: Bourletiella hortensis; assembly: GCA_034694225.1. NCBI lineage: Eukaryota > Metazoa > Arthropoda > Collembola > Symphypleona > Bourletiellidae > Bourletiella > Bourletiella hortensis. Next base: position 337 of record JAQFYD010002159.1, read on the forward strand.
AATGCCCAATTTATTGCAATCAAATTGTTAACAGCCCTGATAATAAGTTTTTTAAGAAATTTATTGTTGGAAAATGTTAATCAAATTTATAATGAATACCGTGGTATAAACATATTTTTAACTCTTATTACTAGAAAAGTTAAAAGATAATGTAAAATTTTTATTAAATTTAAAATTTAACATATTTAATTATTAATATAAGTACTTATAACAAAAAATTTACTTATTGAATGATTTATTTACTCAGCTCGACTTTGAGAACTTGTGGACTAAAACATCTCTTAATTAAAGTTTATGCTTCAAATATGGATAACAACTCACAAGTATAATTAATCTTATAATATATTTAAAAACTTCTTTTTGTAACTAGCTCTAAGTTATGCAAAGTTGATTCTTTTATTAATACATAAGATTTAAATATCTGAGTTTCGATAATAAAGATCAAATGATGCAAAGCTTAAGTAATCTTTATTACAAAATATAAAAGAGCTTTTATTATTTATGTCTAAACAAACATCATTTACTTTTTAAGCTTTATTTAAAAACTCTTTAACGCCTTATACACAGTAAAATCTCTGTGAATAAAAAAATTTTAAGTTAAAACTTTGTGGATACCAAATTTGAAAAAGTATATTTTTTAAATCATTATTCTGAAAAAACTAATAAAGAAGAAATTGTTTACATAGCTAAATAGCAGCAGTGATTAGAATTTTTACTATTATTTTAAATAACATGGGCTTTTAAAATCATAGCTTTAAATTTTTAGTAATCCCTCTATATCATATAATTTAATCATTAATTAAATTAAATAATAATTGGTTTTAAAGAAAGTAGCTCCTCTATAAATTAAAAAAACAGAAAATAAATATTGAAAAGATACAAATAAACACAGAATACATTTAGTATATTGAATATTAAAATTAGAAGAGTAATTTTATATTTACAGAAGGTTTAAACTATAATATAATTCATATTTTTAAAATCATGGTCAAACCTGGTTTTTCCCTACTATTTTTTGATAATTCATATCTATAAATATGAAATTTTCATTTATAGAGGCGACTTTAAAATTTAAGAATGAATTTTAATTTATAGATAGGGCTCAAAATCGTGACAGGTGAAACTTGCTCAGTTTTAATAAAAATAATAGATTATTGTTTATATTTTAATAAACAAAAATAACTTACAATCCGATAGAAAAAGAAAGATTTGTGCCTTGGTTTCACATTTTTTCCAGATTTACATCAGTGGTTATGAATAAAGACCCCATTTTTACTTCATGAAAATATTTTTCAGATTTTAGTCATAATGACGTTCGATAGATCTGTCTTTTTTAGGTCTTTATCTGTCAATTTTTTCTGGCTTTTTGTTTGAGCCCTATTTATAGAGGTTTTGCTCTACACATGTCATTTATGCAAAGTTTTATAATTTTATTAAAATTTGTAAAAATTAAATACGAAGATTAAAAATTAATTATAAAAAAGCACTATTTGATAATCAACCAATATATATGCATTTTTTTGTTTTGTTAACAAAAACAATTATTAACAATATTTATCCTATGGTCTGGTTGATAAATTTTGTTAATCGTCATAGTGACGTCGCGCTAGATATAACGCAGTCAAACCAAATTTTAGAATAAATACATCTCTTAAAATATAAAAATGGATCTAGATTACGACCTAATAGAAAAGATTATAGAAAGGCTTATTATAATCGATTTAAAAAGGCTCAGTTTGCTTGATAAAAGCTTAAACAACATTGTACAAAGTATAATTTGGACCGACTTGAAGAAAATTCCACCAATCAGTATACTAAAAAAGAAAGGACACTATATTAAAATGCTCTCCGGACTTCACCATGAGAAAGACAAGGATAAGATTGATGTCATTAAAATATACTGTAATAAGTTGCAAAACATTAGACTTTATTGTTGTTGGGTTGATGAATGTAAAGATATTAAACAAATAGTAGAAAAAATCAAATCCAAACAATACAAAAAATATGTGATTCCAGAGAATATCCACCTTTATAATTTTAATGAATTAGTTTTGTATACAAATAAATTGAAATTTAAAAACACTGGACTAAAAACGAATAACAGTTTTTATTCTATATTTCGCTACAGACTTTTACTTGATATATTGAAAGATCTTTTTGGATACAATAGAAATATTGAAACTGTTTGCTTTACAGAATACTTTCCGAACTTGCAAATGTTTTTAAATATAATTAACTGCAATGAAAAAATAAAAAGACTGGAGATAAGGAGAAAAAAGTTTCAAGGGTTAGATTTGACTCAATTTTCTAGATTAATTCACTTAAAGTTTTACAATAAGCTACAAAGATTTCCCAACTTGAATTGTTTCGAAAGTTTAATAAAGTTGGATTTAGGCTATATTAATAGGCGCATCATAACAGAAGTATTCAACAAATTCATAAATCTTCAAGAATTGAAATACGATGGTAAGCACAAAATGCCCTGTGAAAATGAATTAATTAACAATCCGGATAGATTAAAGGTCTTATCTGTTGGAAACTTCAAAGGATCATCTAGGCTTGAAAAAGGCTTTTACCCTCGTTTAAGTCGTCTATATATTCAGAATAACCTTGTATATTTGAGACCTTATCTCAAAATGTTTCCTGCTTTAAAAGGCATTTTTTTAAAAAATGCATGCATAGATTTGGGTATAGAACTTTTCAATATTCCTATAGAATATCTCAAAATGCCTATAGTAGTTTCACGTAAATACAATTTAATGTTGAAAACTTTAAGAAGTTTTAAAACGGTGGACAATCTAATATTGTTTTATAAACCAACTTGCATACTTAAGAAATTCAATATTAATTATTTGGATCTGAAAGAAAGTGAATTGTTTTTTCAGTCATTAGATGATATACTGATATATGAAGAGGATTTTTGCCAGTTAACAACTTTATTTAATCATTCTTTGTACCTGGATAATCAAGAAGTATGTTTTTTGAAAAATTTACTGGTTAAGAATATAGAAGAAATTTACAATGATAGTCCCGGGATCAATATCTTTTTTAGCTCACAAAACTAAATTTATGATTTTGCAAAATTTGGCATTAAATTAAATCTACAATGTGAATTGTTTTTTCGGGGTTTGATATAAGGGATTAAAATATAACAAACTCTTTTTAATAATATAAAATATATCTTTATATTTATTGAAGGGCTAGGTAATCATTTTAACACCGATAATATTGTTTAGGTACATATCTCAAAAACAATATTTTTAACAAGAGCAGGTGAGATTTACAGTTGGGTCACTGTCTTGAAATATATTGAAAATTATTATCAATCTTTAAGGTACCAATAGTTCTGTAGCAAGATGCGAAGAACTATAAGCACTTAAACAAAGTCATTGAAAAATACGGAGCAGTCTCTATGCTGTAGCCGTTATTTGAATCTTCGATATTCGGAAGAGCATCAGGTCTCTCTTCTGTTGAATTTGCTTCAATTAAGACCCCTCTTTCATTCTTACTCTTGTTTCTGAGACTCTCCAACTTCCTCCTTTCTTTGTTAGAAAAAAGCTCTCCCTTTATAATTTTATTCATATTGTAATAAACTTTTCAATTTGATTGCATTTAAACAAATAATTTTTTTATAATGGGAGGAGATAAACATATAAAACAAAGATCACATAAGGAAAGATCACAACCCAATGAAAGACGAAAACTTGGAATGTTACCAAAACATAAAGACTACGTCAAGAGAGCAGCTAATCATCACGTTAAAGAGAAACAGATTAAAAATTTAAATGAACAAGCTTATTTTCGTAATGAAGATGAATTTTACTTTGGAATGGTCAATAAGAAATATATAGTATTTTCATGCCCATTTTATTTTATATTTATTTTACTTTTTTTAATTTGGTTTAGAACGGTAGAGAAGTTTATAATGAGGAAGAAGAAATGGATGAACAAAGTTTAAAATTATTGAATACACAAGATTTGAATTATATTACATTTATAAAAAATATTGAATTAAAAGTAAGCCTTCATATATTATCTCACTTCTTATAATATTTTTATTTTTAAAGAAAATTGAAAAGTTGAAAACTAGAATACATTTTATTGATCTTGATAAACCTAATGTTAATCATACTATTTTTGTCGATACTAAAGAAGACGGTAACTTATATATATTTCATTTTAAAATAGTCAAAAATTTCGATATTGCGAAACATTTTAATACAATACCAGAGTTAGTTAATAGAAAGCACAATAGAATAAGAAAAGAAGATCTTGAAACACAAGACTTACCCGAAATTGACGATGTATCATTTTGATTTAAACACTGTTTTATAGGATATTGTTAAGTGTGCAACTAAAGAAAAGAAGGCTCTTTATAAAGAGTTAAAAGCTAGAATAGAAAGAGTTAAAAAGATTGCAGATGTTGAAAACAAGATGATAAAAAGGAAAAACTTGCTTGTACATTTGTTTTTTGTCAATTTTTAGGATAAAAACAAAGCTTTTATTGGTAAAGACGAAGATGGATTGCCTATGTTTAAATATGGCGTTGAAAGACAAAAATAAACTTATCTTTATAATCTTTATTTCTTTTTCCGTTTTAATAGAATTTATAAAATAAAGCATACAGATGTATCATTTACATTATAACATTTACTCGTTTGTCTGTTATTTAATGTTTGATAGATTTTACATAATAAATTTTAATAAACGCCCATATCGAAGAGAATGGGAGACAGTAGTATAATGGGACGGCTTGTTTGTGGCTTAAATCATTAATAAGATACCTTTTTATATTTCGCAAATCTTGTACAATTTGGTATTTGGTTGTCTTTATTTAAACTCAATAAATCTAAATATAAATTTATTATAATAGTCCAGAAATATAAAAACTGTTACATTGTGGATATCAAAACAACTTATTTCAATCGATAATATCTATCTTTTTTAGACAAAAAATATTCTATAGAACCTAGATTTGTGAATAAAACTTTAAAAAAGCTAAGTATTGTTCGAATCCTCTTTCACTACAAAAGAGAGATAATAAGCTAAAGAATACATCAACTACATAAAATATATACAAATTATATAAAGCTACATTTAATTTTATAAATGTATTTTTTGTTTACCAAAATAAACATTTAATTTCATGAATGTAATTCTCTCATCATGGATCATGAAATTAAATTCTGAACATTTCCGAAAAATTAAAAATTTTTGATATGGCGAAACAAAATAGCAAGGTTAAAACACTAAAAAGCGATAAACCGAAAACTAAATTCGCTGATGACGAAATGGTTAGTAGAACACGTAAAGATGAGATTAAAAACAAGAAAAAGCCTTTTAAAAAATTAGATCAAAGTATATTTTTATTATTAATATAGCTTAGAGATTAGCAAGAAAGTTGTCAAGAATCCAAAGACTAAAGAGAGCAATACTGATATTTCTACTAATAAAGATTACATTAAAACAAAAGGCCAAGGTAACAAGATTAAGAAAGGAAAATCCAAAAGTAAAAATTGTCGTTTACTGTAGAATCAAAAAAGAAGAAAAAGTCAGAAGACTTGTCCGATACCGATGAAGGTAGGAAATTTTCCTTATTAAGTAGATAACATAGAATGCGAAAGTAAACTTGAAGACTTTATGAATACAACTAATACAAATAACTCTGCTCTTAAACCTACTAAAATAAAAGTACCTTTGATCGCTTAATTAATTGCCTTTCCCTTCTCTACTACTCGATATTTTTGAGCATTTTATTTATCCTGTTTAGGGAGAAAAAGTGAATAAACAAAGATGGATTTATCTATCTGGATTACCAAAAGAATTCAGAAGAGAAGATGTTCACGAACTATTATCTCAATATGGCGACATCACTAATATAGTTTTACCAGTAAACGAAAAGGTATTTACCTATCTCAAGATACTTTATACTATTCAATATTGTATTTTATTTATATTAAGGGAAATCATAAGCATTTTGCATTTGTTAAATTTGTTTCTCCTCAAGTTTCTGAAATTGCTGCTGAATCTTTAAATGCTTATCTTTTGGATGGTAGACTTTTAAAATGTAATTATTCAAGTTGACTGTTTTTAGGTTCTTTATCCACTAAAAGAATCTACATCCCACCTGCTAGTTCTAAACGTAGATTAAATAAAAATGACAAATCTGCAAACAAAAAAGAAGAGAACAATGATAATGTTGAAGAAGATATAAATACTGACAAAAGCGCTGATGTTGTCACAGAAAATAAGGCTGTTGAAGAATTGGACTCTTGATTTATAAATTTATCTTTTTATAAGTGCTTTTGTTTATATTCATTTCTTGCAGAAAATGTCATCTACAATATTTGTTTTAATTCCAAAAATTTTAGTTTTCGAATTTGAAATTATTCCGTGCATTGGAGCAAAATATTTTCAGTTATTCTGAATTTTATAGTGAAGGCCACATTTATAGTCCTATCGGGCCAAATTTATAGTCCACATTACATCATAGAAATGATTGTAGCTGTTTAAACATTAGCTCAACACATTTTATAAACAATATAACATAATATAAAAAACAAATAAACTATTGAAAGGTTCATATAAGTATATATAAATGAAAGGAAAGTCTAGTTGTTAATTTGTCATTTTTTTACCTAAGGAAGCCTCAGAACACAATTCATTTAAAAAATTAACTTATAGCTTATAGATTTACAACAGTCAATATTTTATTTATTACTCATTTAATTTGAATATTTTAATTTTTTACTTATTTAGCCGCTTTTAAATTTATTAGTGATAAAACCCTTTTCCTTTTGCAGTATTAAGCAATAGTTTTTTTGGTTGTTTGAAATGTCTTTTTATTTAATTCTAAATAAATCAATATTGTATTTTTATATTATGTTATATTGTTTATAAAATGTGTTGATCTAATGTTTAAACAGCTACAATCATTTCTATGATGTAATGTGGACTAAAAATTTGACCTCATAGGACTATAATTTTGGCCCGATATGACTATAATTTTAGCCTCATAGGACTATAAATTTGGCCACTTACGACTATAAATTTGGCACGATAGGACTATAAATGTGGCCTTCACTATAATATAGAGCTCAGAGAGAGTTTTATTCAAAAAAAATTTGCTTTCATTTACCTGATAGTATTATTTTAAAAATTTATATTATGATTTTCTTCAGTATACAATTATACGCTTTATCAGAAAATATAGATTAAAACTATGATGCTCAAGCTCTATTAAATTTAATATTAAAAAGCGACAAAATAAGTTCTAAAAATTCTTTATAAATATTGAGCCTTAAAAAAGGAATTGCACACATATGTGTACTTTTTTGCATACCATTACACAAATATGTGTAATTTATACGATCATTTTGATTTGAAATGATATTTTAATCTCCTTTTTAATGTTTGCAAAAAATTTTACCTCAAATATTTTTAAGGGTTAATACACTCAATCTTTATAAAGAATAGTATTGAAGATTATAATGAATCACAACTTGGATTATTCAAACCCATTATTTTTTAATCTACTGAACCGTATAACACATTTTATTGAAACAAATTTATAGTAAATATAATTTAAAAATAATTAAAAAAGCTTTTTCAAAAATGTCAGCACAAGTTAGAGATTTGGTAATGGAAATGTATAAGGCTTGAGAATCCAAAATATGAATGGTATTTTCGACCCCGAACAATAATTTTTTTATGGATTTTTTATTTTTATATTTTAAAACCAAGCCATTATTTAAATAAATACTACCTCCATTTCAAAATAGAGGTCGATTATCGTTTTTATTGAAAAATAAATCAGAATTTTAATTTTTTGAACAAACTAAAATCGATTAATATACTTTTACTACATTTTAATATTATGATATGTTAAATATATATTTTGATGTTTTTTGATTATTTTTATTTAACTTTTTGGTGTTTGAAACACCTTTAAAAATAAAAAATGTTTGTTGATTTGATAAAATTAGATCATTTTGAATTTAGAATTCATTATTTAATTTAAAATATATGAAACTATCAACCAATTTTTTAGTATATTTAATCTTCAATACGACCTCTAATTTGGAAATTTTTAATTTTCAAAAGCGACCTCTATTTTGAAATGGAGGTAGTATGTTATTTGCTCCTTATTTGTATAATATTAAAAACAGCTATAATTTAAATGTCAAAAGAGAAAATATTATAGTTTTAAAGTCAGAAGAAACAAAACACTTCAATGTATATTTTCATTGTAAGAAAAACTAACCTCCTAATAAACTTGATTTATTAAAAAATAAAAATGTAAAACAATAAATTCAAGTGCGCCAAGAAATTTTTTTATATTGCAGAAAAGTTTCGAAGATATTGATTTTGGAATTTTACACAAAACAACTTAACACAATTTAATAAAAATTAAAATAAATAAAATAAAATACATAAAATACAAGTTTATTCAAAAATATACAAAACAGATACTACTAAGCCATTAAAGGGGAGGTATTGTTCAGATCCCAAGCCATAAATGAACATACCTTTGGCGTTTTCGTATCTTTTTGTTTTTATCGTTTATCAGCATAGTTATTGATATTTTATATGATTTTTGAGTTGAGGTGTTTCCAGATTCAATGTTCTGTTCACCTCCATTTCTCATTGTAGTATATCTTTATCTTGCATCTTATTATCTGTCTTTGATATACTATCTCTTCTTGTATAATATATCAAGTAGACTATTTTATGGTATATAGAAATTTATTGTTATATTTTTCGACGGCTTCAAGTTTGTGTATGTTTGATATTCTATTTTTATTTATATTTTATTATAAATTTCTTCTTTTTATTATGTATTTTTTATTGTACAACATTTGATTTTAGAATTTTAAGTGAGGCATCAAATTTTTTTGCCATATTTAATAATTTCATTAAAACCAGTTTTACAAATATAATTAAACAGATCACATATTAATTAGAAAACATATTTTTATTGAAACATTGAACAAATATAAAAGTTAAAAAATTAACCAATTAATTATGAAGTTCATTTTTGTTTTTCAAGCTATCTATTGTTATTAAAAACGATTCCTCTGAAAGCAATGACGAGGTTGCAGATGAAAGGCTTTTTAAAAAATTTGGGAATCGGTTTTATACAGGAGAGGAAAATAACGCAAATAGAAAACGCTCGCCGATTTATATCGATATACTTGAACACTTTATGAAAAAATATAAGCATTATGAAGAATGTTCAGAAGATTAAATAAGAAGTTTGAAATATTTGAATAAATTTTTTATTTAAAAATACATCATTTTATTAATTTTTTGAATACAAGTTTACATTCTTGATCAATTTAAGAATTCAACTATTATCTACTTGTTCGATAAACTTTCGATATACTGTAATTTTTTGTTGAATAAAGCAAAAGAGCTAAATAAATTGATATTTTCAATACCATTATTTATCATCATCATGTAAATTAAAAATTATTTATTACATATTTATTTTAAGTTAATTTTGGTATAAAAGTTCAAGAATTTGTCAATGCTTTTGAGTTAAAAAACGACTTTTTTAATTAATTAAAATTTTACATAAAAGATAATCAAAATTTGAATAGAATTAAAAAAAAGAAAAAAACCATTTTAACTCTTTCACACTTTTGGGGTCAAAAAATTAAAAATTTAAATTCCAAGCTTTTTTAAAATTCTAAATTTTAATAAAAAAAATTTCATTATGAATTTATAAATTTTTTATGTAAAATATACTATCTTTTTGATCTTAATTTATTTGCATTATAGCATAATATTGAGAAGTGTTCAAAATTTTAATATTACATCATCACACCGTATGGTGTGATGAAGTGTGAAAGGGTTAAATTGAATAGGTAAGAACTAAAGTGGCGATATTTTTCAAAAGGTGTTTACACCTAACTTTTTGGCGCTACTGGA